>VYZS01070886.1:12942-24045 GCA_013400695.1 Neodrepanis coruscans | reverse complement strand
GGGGCCAAAGGACACCTTTTTCCCCCTTTCAGCACTAAATCTCTCCTCGGGCTAAAAGGGAGGAAAGGGGGGAGGGGCGCGGTTTTGTAATCTTCTTGAGTTGTTCTCCTCAGTCGAAACCGGGCAGAGGTTCAAGGCTAAGGGGCCCTCAAGATCACGCGTTCCCTTCTAAATACCATGGAGTCCCTCAGCCGGGCTCCGAGGGAGAGAGAGACAAGCACTATCGCCAGAGCGTCCTTACCCCAAACGCGAGCCCTGGAAAAAATTTATTTATTTGTCTGTTTTGCACTTTATTTGTCGGGTTTTGGTGTTTGCGCAAAATAAACTGTGATTTTTTTGTGTGTTCTCTTCATTTTTGGGGTGTGTTTGTGACTTCTCTCAGAGTCTCTGCTCCAAAATCACTGAATTTGTGGTAAAACCACCACATGTTTAATACTCCAAAGGCCTGAACAATGTGGAAGTTAAAAATTCAATCTTCTTTCACTACCAGGAAAAAGCAGATCATCTCACTGTTTCACTAGATTAACTCCACAGACCCAAACAATTCCAAGTGCACCTTCCAAGCTTCCAGGAAAGCCTAATTTTTCTGGCAGTCAGCTCATCCCATGTTTGAGCCTTTCAAATCGATTGTTTCTAGTTACTTGCAAAGTTAACACTTCTGTACATTTATGTATGCCATCATACACTGTACTGTGCTTTTCTCTTCTTCAGAGATAGGCAAAAATATTTCCTCAACAGTCTTCCATATTGCCCTAGATACATGCTAAGGCTGGCATGCCAGAGTCACAAGGAAATGACTGTCACCTAAAGGCTAACAAATCCTGGAAGAGACTTATTTAGGGGTGAAGAGTGGTGTTTGCAGGGTTTTTTTGGTGGGGGGTGTTGGGTTGTTTTTCCCAGCTGTCAACATATAAATAAGCTGGCCATACAGAATTAAAAATGTTTTGATTTTCCTTTAGCTTCATAAATAAAATACTCATTCCAAAGTGGTCTTACATTCTATATGCTTCAACTTCTCTTTAGGATGTAACACATCAGAACTGGGAGAAAAGAGTTAGACCTCTCAATGGTTTCTACAATGCTGGATGTAATTTCTGGTATAGGAATGCAGGTTATTTATTGTACCATTTGTTCAAGTATCACTTTATCTTTATGACTAGGACAGCATTAAGCTCCAGATAAAAATTTCAAAGCTGAAGTGTACCCAGAAAGAAGCAATGGGATACAACAGCCTTGGGAATCAGGTTAAAATGTCGCGAAAGAACATGTGGATATACTCACTACCAAAATCTACATAATATATTGACTAATACCAACAAAAAAGGCAGAGTTAACACTAACTCTAGGCAATGCTTGCTGCACATATAGCAGCAATCTGGTATTTTTAGGCTACACTTGTACCATGACACTTCAGCAGCTATGAATAATACATTCCAAAGCACACATTTGTACAAAGACTTATGTATGCTCCACAACACGGAACCATCAGAGGCTTGTACTCCATAACTCAGCACATGTCTTAAAACATACATCACTTCAAAGCACAGATGAACTGACACAGGAATAGTTAAATGAAGACTACTAAATAACTCCACCCTATCTGACTCAAGGAAGCCAAATAAGAGAAGGTCTGGACACTGACAGCATAGAGGGAAACATGGCATGTTTCCTGGCTTCCTGTATTTTACTGAATTTTCCCTAGGCTTCTTCTTTCAGTCACTAGACTAGATGAATCCATGTTCTGATTAAATATTATCAAATATTCTTAAGTATCCACATGTGCAGTGTCTCTGTTACCAAGTTTTATATATTGTGTGTATGAAACCAGACATATTTAAATCGTAAATTAAAAGGGCAAGATTTTCCATGAGCTATTAAAGCACCATAAAGAATGCTTTCATGGACTAATATCTTTCATGTAACAAATATGGTACCTTGAAAAATTTATGTAATTTTAATCTTCCATCTAAACATCAAGTATTATGCACACATACATATATATATGCACGTAGTTCTACTTGAAGAACTGGATACTCTACTGTGTTACAATGTCTCACTCTGTGAGCCAGACTGCAATTCATGAGGTAATCTGAAAACATTTTAAAACTGAAGCTTAGTATTTCATTTTTCTATCAGGTCTTGAGAAACTGAAATACTTTGGTCAATACATCTGATTATGCCTATGCCACAAACATCTCAAATATCTTACGAGAAAATCCTTTCATATTTGATGTATGCTGGTATTTGAAAACTAAAGTCTAACTAACTACTCTTCAAAAAAATATAACCTTTAAAATTAAATGCATATTTGATCTAAAGGCATCTGCACCTCAAAAATTAGCTCCATCCACACCAGAAGAAAACACTTAATGGTATATCAGTATTACAAGACAAATAGAAGAACTATCACCTTTCACTTGCCACAACCACAGGAATCTGAAAACCACACAATTATTTTAGCCTTCGATACCTCTCATCATCCTGCACTACTGGGGACTAATCTCCATCAATTTTTTTTTCAATAAATTAAAGGAAAACAATACCTGTGCTTCCCATAAAGGCCACTGCTTCCATGCTCTATTCTTTTGATATGCAACAAAGAAAAAGGAAGAACTGGAGATTTTGATAAATTTTCCTACTCTTAGAAAATCAGTAAAACCCCTTCTATTCGGCTCTATTGTACACATACATAGATATAGAACAATCGTGGACAGTGGGAAACTGAGCAGTAAATTCTTACAAAGAGAAAAGCAGTCACAAGGGAGGAAAGTAGGCCTGCCCCTGTCAAGAAAAATGTCTTCCGTGGTTGCAACAGTGAAGAGGAAAAAAGAAAGGGAAATGCATTTGAGCCAAGAAACTCAAGTCTCAAAGAATACCATATTTAATACACAATAAACAGCAGTATTTCTTAGTTCGCCCAACAGGGACAAACTGGTACCCTGATTCGGGATTTTTGAGTTTTACAGAGGTTTCAGAACAGGGAGACAAGATGTCCCCAGTAAACAAGCCTGTGACCTCAGGAGTACTTTTTATGTGCAACACTAGTCAGAGAAGCTATCCAAATTGTGATAAGACTAAGAACAGGCACATGATAATAGTTTAAATAAGCTTATACCCTGTCATTTCTCTGAAGGGTGTTAAAAAAATCCTCAGCCTCTAGATATCTGTATCTAGTGTATCGTATGCCTCAAAGAACAAGTGTTCTTTCAGCAGCTCTCTGAAGGCTTAGCTAAAGACCATCCCATTTTGGAAAGACAAGTAGCTCTCTAGCTCCAGCTGCCTGTTTAAGTACATGAGCTATGGAATTTGCCAGCACCACCACTCAAATCCCCTTTTGCTGCCTTTAAGTCTTCTGCACTGAGAACTTGTGTTGCAAACAATTAATACTTCCAGCAGTTCAGTCTAGGACAAAAAGATGATTCTTTCTCTGCTATGTTACTATGACAGCTTAAGGCCAGTGTTCTTAAAGAAAGACTATCAATCCACTTGTACCAGGAGCAGAGCAATGACAACCAGGTCAATTTATCACACTAAGTTCTGTGTTCATTAGGCAGAAAAAAGAAAGTAACAGTTGAAGTACAGATTGGGCTACAACAGAAAACCAAGGAGAATGCCAACACCTCAACAGCTGGAACACTTTCTTAGTAAAGTAGAACTTACTTCACTTTGTGGAGTCGTCATTAGCTAGCAGGCCAAATAAAACAATTAATTGAATATGACAAATTCTTTAGAATATTAATGTAATTCTTATTTTAAGTATGATGGTCCTCTTACTTCACTTTGAATAAGTACAATCAAAGTATGCTATCCTCCTCAATTAGCATGATTTAACTTTTCTCTCAAATAAGTCACACAACTAAGTCTGATGACAATTTAAGTTATTTCAGTTTCCTCACAGTTGCATACATCTGCCAGCTTGCCAAAGCAGTACAATCAGTAAAACACCATGTATACAATACTTGGCTGACAACATTTCATAATTTATAAAAGACTGACTCACACAGAATGGTAGATTTTTAATAAGACAGACAAGTGAACCAAATCATGTCTATGGATACAGAAATACTTTTCCCCCTATGACAGAGGTTACCATACCCAGAGAAGAACAGCAAAGCAGCCAAGTCCCACTACAATTTTCCAACAGCTTTTTAAAAAACCAAAAATTTAATACGAAACAAAATATAACAATAGAATCCAGCCAAATTTTACAAATTCTAGCGCAAACTCTCTTCATTAAAGATGACAAAATTTGCTAAAAAAAAAATACACTTGAGTTTATGCATTCTGCAAGAATACAAACTAGACAATATAGTTTTTCAACAATGAATCTCAAAGTACAAACCAACCAGTTTGAGATACAAAATTAAATATCACAATTAGATCATGAAAGAGCGCTTTTTATTTTAAGCAGGGATTTAGAGCGGTAATTTAAAAATTACTAGCTGTATAGCTTCTAGAAATTATACTTTCACTGATGTCTTTGTACATTCAATGGTGATTTGCCTTTTAGTTACCCCAATATAATAAGCAAAGTGACTTACCATTCTTGCTGACATCCAGTTCCCTGAGATTAACGAGATTTGCAATGGATGCTGGCAATGTGGTTAGATCATTGTCTGGCAAACTCAGCTTGTGTAGAGACTGACAGTTAAAAAGTTGCTATTGAAACAAAGAAAAAAGTGCATGTGATTTTCTCCCAGTTTCCTCTATATAGCTTTTGTTTTTAATCCTGTTAAACTTCTGACCTCACAGCCTGAAGGCCAGATTATTTAGAGCTTTTTGACTACAAAAAATTTATTTAACTAGTTTCATTGAAAATTGACTAAGTTTACAATGCTTGGGAAAGCAAGAAACTGCCAAATGGTCACAGGCCAGCAGTTATGCCTAACACTTCCTACAGATTCTTACCAGCATCTCAGATATTGTGACCTCTAGTTATACAAAGACCTGCAACATTGTAAAATATTTTCCAGAATAGACATATCATGTCATACCCGAGAGGTAATTACACTTTATTCAAAAAAGAAAAGAAAAAAATTATAGACACATCTTTTCAAGTCACATGGCTCTGGAACACAGAGTGGCAGCAGGTATCGATCACCTCTTAGAAGTTCCAATTCCATGTTGTTGTATCTTACAGTATTTTCCTTTTGCGGTTCCTAGCCCAAGTACAAAAAAATCCAACAAAACTATCATGAAAACTAGTGGAAGTTTGAACTACAGATTAGGAAAACTGCTTAATCTCTTCTGTATATCTGCACTACCATCTTTACCAAATATAAACTGAGAGCCAGATCTCTTCCTATATGCAACATACATAGAGATTCTCATCCAAAAGCTTTACAAATTGACAAAATAAGGCAATTAAGATTAGTGTAAAGAAAGAAAAATCCTCAAATGATAGGAAGGAAAATTACAGGTAGTTCAAAATAAATAAGCATTTGAAAAGGGTCATATAAACAATTTATGAAGAATATTCCTTTCCTATTTTGGACATAAATTAGGAAGATGGACAGTTAAAGGAATGAGCTTTAACTTGTCTGTTGTTGTTTCCAGTTCCTCAGAAATGCGTGTCTGTTAGAACTAGTTGATATCATTAAGGCTTTGAAGAGCTATAAACTACTTAAATATATGGGAAGGACGACTTTGAAGAGCTCACAGTATTTTGGAGCCACTCCTTTATTTCAAGAATATATTAAAGCCCTCCCTGAAAACAATAATCTACACTCTTGGAATCATCAGAAATTTCCCTGATTAATCAGGTCTAACCACATGCAGAACAATGAATTGCAAGATCGTGAAAGGAAAGTGAGTGGGAGGTGTCTTTTGAATGGTGTTGACTTGGTAGTTGTTCCATTTTTTTGTTGCTCTTTTTGTTCACATATTCATAATTACTGCTAGTAAACAATGGAATTCATATAATTAAAGACTATTTTACTGCAGAATTCCAATTTCTTACAAGCAGCAAAGTGAGAGAGAAAAGTAAAACTGTTACAATTTGAGCTTTTTAGCTCAAATGCACACTGTGGTGCTTGGGGAAAACAGAGTACCTTAACAGAAATAATTTAGCATACAATGAAAACATTTCAAATGCCCAGTCAATTCTGAAAGTGAGACTATACATCAGCACTTCATGTAAAGTCAACTTCTCCTCTACCACAATCTTTTTCCCCACTGCAGTTTGCTCATGCTGTCCCCTGGGCCAGCCAGCTAAATTAAGGACCTATACTGTAAGAACAGAGTTTTAAAGTAAGCTGGAATTCTGAAAAGATTCAGGGCAATTCAAAAAATCCAAAAGCCACACATACTGACAGGTCATTCCAAGGATGAGGCTCACAAGCAGCTCCAGGTCAGCTGTATTGTGGCATACAAAGGCCAGTACATGAAAAAACACCACCAGGGGCAAAGAGAAAGAGTGAGAGTGGGAATGTCTTAATCAGGCTTCTGAAAGCTAGAGAGGGCCTGATAAGTACTGCACCCTTCATATTTGAAATGGCTTAATTAAAAGCCTTTTTAAGAATTGAAAGACTAAATAATGGGCTAGGATCATATGAAATACTACAGGCCTTTCTTTACAGATCTTCGATGGATAGTTTTAACATCAGAATTTCTGTCAAATGAATAAATAAAACATTTCTACTATGTCTTCACTACCCCCTAATCTTTCTGCTTGTATTCTTTACAGTATTTGAATTTATACATGAAAATTGAAAGGGTGGCAAAAAATAATGACCAAAATTACATAAAAGCAGAAAAAAAATGTTTAGCGTCTCAGAAATAAGCCAATAAGTATGACTAATTCTAATGTACAACCACATTAACTTGAAGCAAGTGTAGGCCATTACATGTCCCTGTAGTTAAGATTAGGAAAAAAGGAAGAACAAAACAAAAATCTTCAAGCAGTCATTCTAATTCCATGGATGATTAATCCTTAGACTGGACCAAGGCAAGCAGTAAAGTGCCCACTTCTTAGTGCCACAGAAATAAATTATTAGTCAGCCTTTTCTGCTATGTGCCTCTCTTCAGCTCGATCAGTTGCTTGAGCAGTTTCATTTCAACTCATACACAGCAAAGTAATCAAGCTGGAAAGCATGAACTTTCAGTGTACCAGCGCTGCTTCACAGCAAAAGTTGAAGTGAGAAACAAGACACTATCAGCTTCTATAATGGTGGTGAAGTAAAGAGCCAATGAGCGTAGCTAAAAGGAAAACCACCCAACATACCTTTGGAAGCTCTTCAATCTGATTAGCATCTAAATACAGTTCTTCCAAGGTCTTTTCAAAAGTAAAAATCTCCTTAGGCACCTGTTCCAGGCTGCAGTGAGAATAATCAAGAGTAGTCACAGTTTCCTCCTCTCCTCGCAGACAGCGGCATGGCATCAGCCGCAAAAACAAGTTCCGCTTTGTTGTCATTTTCAGGCACTGCAAAACAGAAATTGGTCTTTAAAAACCAAGACAACCTCAGAAATATTCACATGCACAGATTCTCAAACTTCCACTGCCTGCTAAATGCTGAAAAAACTACAGTTGTGTGTGTTGTGTATATATATGCATATATGTTTTGATGTACATATGAGACAATGCGGAGAGTGTATTGTTTTCTTTTAAATACAAAAGCTCTGTCATGATATGAAATAGGCTTAACACACCTATAGATACCAGAAGATGAAGTAAAAATTTAGCCTGTGACTTGTCAACTGCCAACACAGTCCTACACTGCAGAGAATCAAAGAACTCTGCAGCACCATTTCTGAACTCTTAATTTTTCTCTTTACAACATAGTTTATCCCAACCTGTATAAAGGTCAACCCGAAATTTTGTTTAGTGTAACAAAATCCACCTTCTAAAGAGAATTAAAATGTAGTATTGGAAATCCACTGGGTTTTTTAATATATGTAAATTTTGTGTTCCTTAATTTTAAATGCCCCATTTAATGTCAGAATATTATAAAAAGAACCAGAATGATTTCTACCAACTGTTCTATCTACAGTTTAAAAGGAAAGACTTCCAAGTGCACAGATAACAGAACAACCTCTTTTTGCAACTTCACTCTCTTTGGAAAACCTCAATACATCTTGCTGTGCACACTGGAATTAAGGAAACTTCACCTTGCTATGGAAATGGATCTTTCTTCCTTTGAATTAGATCATTGTTAAAACAAAGCCTTCTACTCTCCTGAGACTGCAAATCTAAATGGTGCTGCTGACTAGGTGATGACTGACAACATACACCACTTGTGTTCCTGCCTCTTTTCTCCTCAACAAGAGCATAAGTTTAGGTGTTTGTCTAATTAGCAATGGATTTTCACAAAATATTCATAATGGTACCTCAAGTTTCAAGTTTGTCTGAAATCAGATGACAGACTATTTTTGAGGAAGGACCATCATATGCAGACCAAAAATACAATCCTGTAAGCTTCATTTCCTCAGGAAATTGGCCTAAAAATACATACTTCTCCAAAACAGCATTAAGTATTTATTTTCTTAACCAACTGCCAACACTCCAAGCAAAAAAATATGCTTTTTTTTATCTCCATTTGTTTGGAGTTGTAGAAATTACATTTCAACTTCTGGACCGGTGACAGGAAACTTTCTCTAAGCACCAAAGAAGTCTTTCAGACACATTTAGCAGACTGCACTTCAACTTTCAGACAGTATATTAGTAATACTGTAAGGAAAGAAAATACCATGACAATTGCACTATATAAAGTCATAGGCTGCAAGCCCCCTTTTCTTACTAAGACACAAAAAAAGTAAAGCACTTGGATTTTCCCTTATGTGCAGCTTAACTTGCCAAGTACTTCAGCGTATGTACAGATCAAGTGACTCCTATACTTCAGTGTGTTCATTAACCAGAAGTTGAACTTATCACTCAGACTGTGAACAGTCAGATTCTACATCCTTCAAAAAAGAGAGAAGAAAACTCTTCATCAGAATAGCAGAATATCAAAACTTCATTTTTTAACAGTGCTTCAGTGATACTAGGATTTTGTTAAAATGTTGATTAGCAAAACACTTCCCGTAAAACTCCAGCCATGTTATTTAAATAAAAACTGATCTAAAAATAAAAATATATGACCATATTGCTATTCAAAGAGTCTGCAGAGAGACTGCAAATACCACAGTGGGGATTTCCCAAGAGCAGGAAAGTAAGCAAGAGACAGAATAACCTCCTCCTGCTTCTTCCACAGGAACAGGCTCAAGTACAATATCCTCCAGCCGTCCACAGACAGATGCCAATGATGCTATGGAAGCTTTTGTGCTCAATGGGTCAAAGCTACCCATGCCTTCTCCAAGCTTCCAATGCCATACATGAAAAAACAAGTTGAATTTTCTCGCCAACATTTACAAAACAAAAACACCTTCAACAAAAAAGAGATATTGTCTCATTTTGCTGTTAGTTCAGAAATCTCCAATGCTATGGAAAACAGAACACTTTTGAAAGAAGATCAATAACATCTCTTGAAACAGGAGTATAACAGAAAAACACACCCATTAGAAACAAGTACTGGAAGCAGATATTGTACACATGAATTGATTACCATAATCTGACAGGAGAAGGCACATCTGTATCATACCAACTGCATCTGCAAATAAATTCACTTTGTCCAGTCATTTCAACTTCTGAGAATTATGTTTCGGAAACAGAATACTAAGAAGTTTACTACATGCTTCATATACATAACAAAATAGGATACTGTTTTCCATTCAAATCCCTCAAAATTAGCATACCTTACACCATTTGCTGCTCTTCTTCGGCAGCAGTTGTCTCCACACACAGTTCTACTTGCCCGTGTCTCAAAGGTTTCTGAAGCAACAATACTGATAAGGCCTAACAATGCAAAACACCTATACCTAGTTTTCCTAACTTATTCTTTAATTCTGTATGACAAATCTTGAGTTTTTGGAAGGGCTGGGGAGGAAGGGTTTTCTAAAAGATCACATGCACTTACAGCAATGTGTAAACTTGGTATTATAAACAATGTTTTCTACATTATCACAGTGTGGGGTCGTATCTCCAATCAGTTACCATGTCAGTTAAAGTATCTAAACTCACAGCTCACATCATAAGCCAGAATAGTCATAACTCATGTTTCAGTATCAAATAAACACAGCGCCCTTCAAAGCATTTCTCTGACCAACTTGAGAGTATATCTAACTGTAACTCTAAAACCCAGAATGAACCATAAAGCTGCATTTAAGTAAATGCAGGAAACTATATATTGTAATCTAGTTCAAATATGTTTTGTTTCTTCATTATTTTACTTCTACACATATATGAAGAATTGTTTAGCACTTATATTCTGCAACAGAGATGACTGCCAACACTAGGAAATGGGTGCATCAGGACAGTTGCAGAAAGTATTGCACACCACCACTCTCCTGCAATATATATTTTATAAACTAACAGTCAGACATACACTACCACCCCACCTGTCTCTGTCTACCTATCTTGTGGTCAGCTGCCCAAGCAGAAAAATCNCTTTCCACAAAACAGGCAAGTCTAGCAGGCAGGAAAATCTTCATTTCCTAATATATCACAACAACATCAGACCACCTGAAGACATCACATACAACCATGCAAAACTGTTTTGCAGATATACAATATTGTGACGGCTTATTTTTCTCCACCACTTAACAACTCCAAATTTTCATGAGGCAGATATAATAAAGAACTCAAAGGAGGGAAAAAAACCACAAATAAAATTCCCTTGTTCCCTAAACCACTAGAGCCTTGACACAAGTTTACCTGAGAATCATTGTTTACAGTCAATAGGAAAAATTAGGATCTTCATACAGATGTTGGGTTAGATTTTTGGGGTTTTTTACTTCTTGAAGGAACAAGGGAACAACATCACTCTATAATCAGAAGCTTTCCTTGGTAATCATTAAAATCCCCAAAGCTGGAAGGTGTTAAGTGTAGTATCTACAGAAAACTCAAAAATGGGTAGTTTAAACTACAGATATATGCATTTCAGTGAAGTACAGTCTTCATTCATTCATATATATTAACTGTGACAGTAACAGAAAACAAATTCCATAATAACAACACCAAATGGAACAAAGGAAAATGTTACTGACCTGACTAAATTCTGAAGATAGCAG
>VYZS01070884.1:7485-26290 GCA_013400695.1 Neodrepanis coruscans | reverse complement strand
GGTTATCAAAAATTATTATAACATAGGTAACACCTTGGATTTCAGCTAAGCAATGTAACAGAATTCCGTCAATGGCTGATTTTTAGTTTCCCTGTGATAACAAGGCTGATGAATCCTTCTGCAAACATCGTGCACAGTAACTTCTGATGCAAATGGCAAACATAAACCAAATATGACATGGCTTCCAGGTCACTAAGTTACATATGTTTTCCGCAAAAGTTTCTTGAAGGACTACTTTATTACAAATAGTTCCACCATGAACACATATTTTATAAAAAACAAAAATAATTAAAAATCAGGGGAGTCATTAAAAAGAAAAAAGGTACTAGTGAGAAACACCATTTAAGTCCACAGATGCTAATCTGTCAACAGATAACAAACCCTACCAAAGGAATTCCACTGCAGCTCACCACAACTGCAAAGACTCACTGTCACTGTTCTCTGTTCCAGTATGTGACATAATTACATAAAGTACGTTAAATCAGCTACAGTCCTCCATTGTATGCCTAGATGTGGCTAGGGAATGCTCCTACCTTAGATACCAGGAATTCTAACCTTTCGTCCAGGTTTGTTAAGAGTACCTGTTTCCCCTCCCATATTTAACTCTTGACTTTAGCATGCTTTGATCACAACATTTACTTTCCTTCACCCATTATTGTTTCCAGTTTGTTTTTCACAAATTAATCTCTTTACAGTTCCTCATTACTACCCAAACACACGAGACAGATACTGCACGGAGGACCAGAGGGCTTTGACTTTCAAGCGTCACCCCTATTTTATGCTGGCATTGCTACAAAAAGAAGCACTTTTACTTGCCACTTGTTCTTGCACCTGTGCTATCATTTCCCTCCTGACACTATGAGCATTTTTGCAGCCAGACATTGACAGAAGCAAATATGTCCTCTGGCTGAAAATATCTTGCTGCTTTTGACTGAAGAGAAGTGAGCATCCAGACACTCTGGCCCCACCTAAAGACACTGAACTATGGCCCTAGGCATTCAGTTTTCAGCTCCTTGTGACAGGACTAAATGCCTTCGTCTGCAGATCAATTTCTGGATGTGCTCAGTTCATACCACTTATTATTTGAAATGCTCACCTTACATAGTAAGTCTGAGCAGTTCAGTTACTGACACACAAGACAGGAAGGAAACATGTCAACTCTAAGGCCCACAGAGCTCACATTTTTGTCAATCATGCACCCTATCTGATTTTTTTAATATTAGTTTGCCTCCCATTATATTTTATTTCTTGCTTTCTTCCCTAACAGTTTTTTCACGTAGGTAGTTTAACTATGTTGCTTTAAAAATCTTTTCAGAAATTTCTACCCCTATTATATACTGACCAGCTAGGTATTAGAAATTCCCAAGAAAAAGAAGGAAAGAAAGAGAAGAATGAGGAGTCAAGCAGCTCTTGGATATTAAAGAGAAAGAAAAGATGCTTTGCTCCCTCTTCCTCCCTGGAAAAACATTGAAAAACCTTAATTTATCCTTTAAATAAGAATCTTTTATTTTTCTGGATTAGAAAACTATCAAAGCAAAGCAATTGCCAGTATTCAACATCTCTTACCCAATCTGCCAGCATGTTAAAAACTTTGCAACTCAATGTTTGTAAGTAACTTCCAGAAGTACTTCAGAAAATAGTCAAAATTGTATGTGTTTATATCTAAAATAATTTTAATCAATCTGCTTCAGAAATTTAAATAATAAAAAAATAAAAAGCCCCACAAGAACTCATCTGGTCTTGACAAAAACCTCCACTTATTTAAAAAGTTTTTGGCACTAACTATACATTGATTAAACATGAAGAACCTGACCAAGATCCAACCACAGAACTGTTCCAGAAATCAAACTTATTTCAGATTTTCTATGAGACATAAAGGAGGGCATCAGTTTGATGACTTCTTTTTCTCCTAGTAGTACACTGCCTTTGGAGTTATTCTGACATTATCTCATTTTGTGGGAGTCCGTCATTTAGAACATTTACTCATAGTAGTATGATCGCTCCTCTGTTTCATTCTCTTCAGAAGAGAAAAATAAAAAGTTACATCTGTTAATAACAACGTTTCAATACAAATAATTAGATTTTCAAGACATTTCCTTAAACAAATACAACAGCAGAACAAAAAAAGTGATGAAGTTGAATTCGTTTTCGAACAGTCTTTAAAAGAAAAAGATAAATCCTTACTGTAGTGCTTCATTAGTCTGTTTATCCAAGCCTGAAACTTTCAAAGCTATTCTTCCCTTCAAAAAAACCCAAAAAACTTTGTATCTCTACTTCAGTCTTTAGAGAAACAAAAAGAGACACGAAATCACTACTAAATGCCATGTAAGGAGTAAAGAATAACTTATTTCAAAGAAAAAAATCTAAATTCCCTATATTACCATTTTCTTCCAGCACATTTCAACATTTGATACTTTTAGAAAAATACTGGTTCGGAAATAAAAATAAGAAGTTCAAGTACTCATCCACTTGGGTGGGGGAAGGGCAGTAGATGACAGGGAGATCACAACCAAGTATTTTCTATTAAAGACTAAACCAAAATTGGCACTAAAAGAAACGGACTGACATCTCACTTCACTTCAGGCAACACCAGCAGATCAACTTGCAGCACATAATGCAATTATATACTTTTCACCTGGATATCTGCATGTATAAATACTTTTAACTGTATTTGCATGCATGAGTAAGACTATTTGGCTCAAAAACCAAATAAGACATTTTAAAACTTTAAACAGCAGAACAGCAACAAGTTCAGTACAGCCTGATTTTAATACACCATTAAAACTACCCCATATTTCTCACATCAGACCAAGCATGGCTATTTGTCTAGAGAAAGTAAAGACCTATACATTAAACTTGAACTTCACCTTTGCATCAGGTTCAGATGCATACCTCCAAATTTCTCTCTTCACACCCATTCACAGACACCCAAAGGAGTTAGATGACTCCCACGCACATTCCAATTAACCCCTGTTGCCTAACACCTCCATCCCTTAAAAATTTAGCTTTTTGATACCCTGGATAAATCTGGCAGAAAAAGTAACACTTGCTGGGAACACTTCTGACATGTCTCCACAAGCAAAATAATTTAGAAAGTGAATTTGAAGTGCACAGACTATTCCTCCTGTACTTTTTTTGTGGACACACCTTATATACTCTAAAAATTAAAATAGCCAGAGGTTCTTCAGCTCAATCCATACATGCTAAAGCAACACACACTCCATACAGCAACCCTGACACACAATTCAGCAGCTCAATAGTTATTCCATACTCTCCCTGCACAGGCTAATAGCCGAAACTTTGAAAGACTTTTACACTTCCATGTAGGCAAAATTTACTGTATAACAGTCTGGTAAATTTAGAAGCTGAGTTGGTATTTGCCATTCACCTGAAAAAGTCCAAAACAAGCTTCAAATTATAAGAGCGACCACAAGAGTTATTTACAAAACTCTCATTTTAAAGTCCACAAAATAACTGGGTTTAATGTATGGCTTCCCTATTCTGTAAGGTATATGGGGATTAATCCACCAGCACACTACATTAGAAGTTGCTTATAAATGAGAAAAAAAAAAAGATGCTACTTTTCCAGAAGCTTGATTTAATGGAGGAAACTAAGGAGAAACAGTTTAACTTAAAAAAACAAACAAACACCAAACCAAAACAACAACAAAAAAACCCAACATACAAACCTAGAAAAACTCCACCACCCTCCAGCGAGAGAAAGAAAATACCTCCCTTAGGCAGTGGTAGAGAACTGGAAATAGGAAGGTCTTGATTATGTCCCCCAGTTTCAAAGCATTCACGTACTGCACACCAGTAACGGTTAAACTACTTCAAGAATAAAGTAACGTATGTCAATCTCTTCTTCCAATAATTAATGGATTTAACTTTGCACTAAACACATTAGCAATAAATACTCACTAGAAACATGGCACAAATAATGGATATACAATACGAAAAAGTGACAAATGACAGAATATATACTGTCCTGATTATAAACTGTATCAATGAAAAAAAGACAATAATAATTACTTTAAATCCATTTGCCATGGTAGTTTCACAGGAAAATCAAATATCTGAAACACACATCTGCACAATTTCTGATAGAAGGAGCAAAATGAATTTCAACAAGAATTTTTTATCTTATTAGTAAGAAACGAAATCAGACAACTACACACCAAAAATATAAAGCTTGCCAGATCCACTTACACCAAAAAACATGGAAAGGAAACCAGCTCACATTAAAAAAAAAAATTAAAATTACATATGAGCCATAAGGTTTGAGTTTCCTTCCTTTCAAATACTTTGTTTCTTTAAATTACATCTGATGGCTTTGGGATTTAAACCGACCATGCAGGCTGTGAAGAGAGAATGCATGGCAGGAAAAACTGAACTAACCACGTAAAGGGCAAAATGGAAAGGAGCCAGATACAACAAAAAACTGACAAGGAAAATAGGCCTGGTTCTAAATTAAAAAACAATTTAAAATTATAAAGAAAGCATCCTCTCCTGTAAAGATTTATTTTCAGTTGATATCTTAGAAAGCCGAGGATGTGGACTGCAATTTGTACTACTCTGCTTGCATAATTACACACACAACGTTATTTAAGCAGGCACCATATGCATATACTAAAAAAGAAAACTAATAGCAAATTCTGGAGTATTCTGTAATTGTATATCAAGAAAGTCTTTATTTGCACACAGCAAGTTATCAGCTTTACCTCATTTTTAAATGAAACCATATATAACTTAATTAGAAGCCATCACATTTTCAAGCAAATGACAACACTCCTGATCCACTCACATCATTACAGTTATTTTTATCCCCAGCATTCAGATCACATGCAGTATCTGTCTAAATTTCCAAATGCCCTTCTCACCTTAAAAGTACTACTGATTTTACCACTAGATAGGAAGTACAGTATGCATTATAAATCATTCCAGAACAACAGCAGTTTTCACAAACAGAGCACAGGCACAATAAATGAAAAATCCTATAATCCAGGCTTCTGCCAGGTAGACAAAAGATTCCTAAAATAAGAGTGTGGCCCCCATTAACCTGGGGGTGCATACTGTTTGTTTACATTTTTTTCGGGACACAGCAGGGACATTAACAGACATCCTCTTCCCTGTCACTACTTTTCGAATTACAAGCCTGGGGCTAAGTAATTCGTTAAATCTTGAAGATTTCCTTTTTTTTACTATTTTTTAAGAGAAGCTTAATTCGTCAATATTATATGCAAATTATAGTTTTCACTCTTCTTCTTAAGAGTTGCCTCTACTCGAGTTTATTAGTATTACTTTATCTTTTTAATTCAGAATACACCTTCTGACTATAACACTGAAGGAGTTTTCTCACTTTCGCTGATGATCCAGACCTCAAGTCCACAGTCTGGCCCATCTTAGTGAAAATCTAGGTGTACAGCTAGAAAAAAGACTGTGACAATTAACTGCCTAATATTATCAATTACAGAAAGGAGCATGTTTTAGAAACCTTCACTGTTTCTTGCCTGGAGCTCAAGAGAACCTACTCCTTCCTTCAAAAAATTTCACCTCATCTGTAATTAGACACACACAGCATCATTCCAAAGTCTTTAACTGACCTCTGTGGGAACAGATAAAATATGTACTTAATAATTCTGCATATTGTCTTCTTTTTAATCTGTAGCTCAACAAAACTCTTGTACATATACCCAGCTAAAAAAAATGCAAGCGCTCTACTAACTTGTAACCAGTGATTTCATCACTCCCCTCTGAAGCACCCCCTCTCCGTGTTGCAAACATTTTATACAGGATTTTACAGTTTTGGATACATTTTATACAAGATTTTCGTCTGCCTCACCATTCCTCCCTGTAGACACAGCTGCTTAACTGAAATTACCACTTGAACTATGAGTGCTTCAGCAACTCATCCATTTAAAGACTGACTGAGCCACTCCGGAACACTTGTATGTCACATGCTCAGGCGCTAAATGTATAGATACATTTACAGACCTGTCCCCAATCCGACACCATTTCAATAAGCCCAGCACTGCTCTCCATGGACCTTGCAGACAGCATGAACAGAAGGTTGGTAGCAGCTTTTACACCAAAATAAATCTCCTGTTACTGTCCTACAGCTTCTGTTAGCAGTGGTCCTGTTTCCTAACATAAGTATTATTCAAACACCTTCATCAAATCATTAAGAATTTTATTTACAGTACGCAGTCCATTCCCTCCACTTTTTAAAAAAATCTGGTAAACTGAATTTTGCTTGTATAAGTAATACTCAAAAATTACCTACTCGACTCAGTGAGCTTCCTTAGCAAAGGCCAGGTTCTGTTCCCTGACAGAAAAAAGTTATTTCCCCTTAAGCTTCACAGATCAAATCAGCAAAGATGCATCTATAAGCACAAATAGTAATATTACAGAATTTTCAGATTACAGCCAACACTGAAGTTTTCCACAGTTCTTTTGCTCAAACACAATGTAAATCAGACATTTATTAAGTCTGTCTTCTGTCAGTATTGCAGTCATTTTTAAAAATAACTCTTACTGCTCAATCACATTAATATAGTACTGTTATCTAGAATTGTTTTTCAGTTTTAAAATTACAACTGTGAACTCACTAAAACACATACACGATCTATACAGCTAAAGAAGCTGAATGGTCTTGGGAATGGCGACAGAACACTTTTTTTGACTAAAAAAAGTGAGAGGAATTTTAGAGAGCAGCAACTTCCCTGGAAACCCTGTTGGACTGCACCAAATTCTAGATGCAGCTTACTCCGACATAAGCTGCTTTACAGAAAGTGGCCATTAGCTTGCACTCACTCTATATACAATAATGCACTACAAAAATTCCCTTCTCCCTACACCAAAGTTTCTTTGTAGGTAAGAAGTACTGTAGAAATGTTTATATTTCACCTATGAATGCTGCAATATTACGGAAAAAAAAAACAAAAACCAATTTGAAAGCGTATCTTCAAAGAAATCACTGTATTTCAGCTTGTTGGCAATTCTAGCAAGAAAGGAAAAAAAACCAGCAGGGGGGAAAAAAAACTGAACTTGAATTTCAAGTCTCCCATCTAAGTCTACACACCACCACTTTAGCTCATTTTTAACTGAGCACAGATACTTTATGATTTTTTTGATGGTGCAGATTTTTAGTGTCATTTTTACATCACTTTTCAAGGTGAAATTACATAACAAAAAAAATAAAATTTTTCCCCATTTTTCTCTTCAGTTAATATCTTGAGTCCTTTCAAAGTTCCAGACAAAAACAGCAGTTGGCATTGACAGAACATTTTACTGACACAGATTTCTTCACATGTTGTTTAATTCTAATTGTTACTTTTATTTCTCATGGAGACAGAGGAAGGAAAAAAAAATTTGCTATTTTTGTTGTTGCTGTAAAGGAAACTCCACAAGAAACATAACTTTTTTATGTAATAGCCAGAACTTGATAAAGTACTAGCTCTCAAAAACATTCACCACGTCACACGAAACTTTTGAGTCACATCTCCTAAAACACTGGGAACACGTTTTCTGAAGGACTTTGCAACTCTTAAATAGTCACAATTTAATACTCTCTAGTGAGACTATAGTACACCTTGTACAAGCAATACTCACCCTTCTGAAGATGCTTTATTGTTACCACAAATAACCATTCCCCGGACTCCCAATTTGATATAGACACTGAGGACAAACAAAGAACGACCTTTAAACTTTTATAAACCACATAAAGAATCTGAATGTGCTAACCCCTAAAAAAATGAACATATCTATAAGAAAAATCCCAGTTTACAAGTGAAGATTACACTAAATATGCTGGTAAAAACTCTTCACTGAAATTTGTATTAGTAAGAACCAAACGTGCAACAGCTGAAACTAGAGTTGCTAAATTTATGCGGAGATGAATTTATCCTGCAATAATTAAATTACATTCTTCAAATTATTAAATGTTTCTTATCTGAGAGACCAAGGATCTGAACTTCCAGCTTTAAAGAAAAGATCTTTTCTCTTGTTCCAATAAAATCAGTAAAGTGCTTTCTAAGTTAAAAATAACTACCTTGAGTAATATACAAGTGTATTATCCCACTCCTGTCACATCTGACGCGCACAATGCTTTTCTTTTGTCTATTAATAACAATTTCTGAATCACCATGAATACCTGGTAACGTCAAATACATGTGCGTGATGCCACAACACACCGATTTGTCTTTATTGGACCTGACATTTGTTGCTCGGGGACAGCTCTGCCCAGTGCCCTCCTTCGCACCTCCGCAGACACCCGAGTTTTAGAAAGCGCTCCGTACCGTCGTGCTTGGCCACACTAGATCCAAACCCCCAGAATTTTCAGCTCCTTCGGAACTTTTTTTGCGGCGCTCTGGAACACCAGTACCGCACGGCGCCCTTCACGATGAGGAAGTTCGCCGGAGTCGCCGCCAGCCCGAGTTACCCTCTCGCCCCTCCTGAACTCCCCCGCTGTAACCGGAGCCCTCCGAAAGCAGGGGCGGGAGCCCCCAGCCCAGCCCAGCCCCGGTGTCCCGGCCCGGACCCCCCCGGCTTCCGGGAGCCCCGGCAGACCTGTCCCAGCCTCCCGGGACGAGCTCCGCGCCGCGGGCGCACGGATTTCCCGTGCCCGGCGCGCGCGGGGCTCGCGCACACCGCGGATCCACCGCGTGCCGCCGGCAGGAGCAGGGAGGAAGGGGAAGGGAATCGCCGGGTCTCGCCCATCCCGTTCTCCCTCTAGCCCCCCGCCCTTTGCGGGAGTGACGGCGAGCTCGCCCCCAGCGCCGGGCGGGGATCGCAGCGGCCGGGCGGGCTGGACGGAGCCAACTTAGACAAAGGGCACTCCAGACTCCATGTCTCCCCCTCCAGCTGTCACCGGACGGGAGCGCGCTAGTGTCGCCGCCGGCGCCCCGCGGGAAGGGGACGGGGAGCGGCCGCTCCTCGGGAGCCGCCGCCGTAGCCCTCACCCCTCCTTCCGTCCCTGCCNCCCCCGCCCCCCAATCCCCCCCTCAAATATACACGCACCCCCACACACGCACACCCGGCTCTGGGCCTGGGGCTGCGCCGCGCCGGGGAGGCTTGAAACTCTCCGTCCGCCTCACGTGGAGAAGCGGGGAGAGGGAGGGGAAAAAGCGGGGAGGGAGGCGAGAGGATTGGCGGGCACTGGGAGGGGCCGCGCTCGCGCTCGGCGCCGCTGCCGAGTTTGAATCGGTCCGAGAGCGGGAGACGCGTAACGGCTGTAACGGTCCCGGGGACGCGGGAACGCCCGGGCCGACCCGCCGCCGTTCACTCCAGCCTCTCTCCATCTGCAGCAGTGCAGAACGAAATTGCCAAAATAAGTTTTCCTAGTGGGTACTTTGCCCTTCCCTTGTGACCAGATCCCTTTCCTGCGCGTCCCACATCGGGTGCCTGCGTCCGTGGTGCACTGGAGCAATCGCCGCATCCTTGCTTCCACGATTCCCGTCCTTCTTCCTTACCAAATACGAGCTCCCCTCTTCCCTCGTGGATGCCTTAGTCCATCTTCGGGGCGAAGCTCCAAGGCGCCGAGGTCCTGAGTGGTGAAAGTCTCCCGCAGGGGAAAATACACATCACAGGCGCACCCACATTCCCAAGGCTTACACGTCAAATCCGTGAGCGCGGCCCGCGGATGAGGAAGGAGGGAAGGCGGCAGCTGCCGGAGGCAGCCCCGCCGGGAAGCCCCGCCATTCCCCGGCGGATGCCTCGGCCGGCTGAGTCACTTTCCAGCGCTGTCGCGTGTTTGACCTTTGCTTGCCCAAACTTCGCCGGCAACAGCCCTGCGTTGGTGCATCGCTCCTGTCCCAGCCTCTTCCCCTCTCTCGCCGCTCCGCATCCAGCGCCCTTTCCCCTTGTGGGGGGCGGTCATAAATCGCAGCAGCGAGGTGCCCGCTCTGCATCAGGCTCGGATCCTGTTGCTTGGTACGTGCCCTCTCCAGCCACTAAGGTTGCTATCGCTTTCCCCCGCTTCCAATCGGTGAGCCGTGCTCATCAATCTTGTTGCCGAGGTTGTATTTAAACCTCGAGGATTCGTGCATCTTTACTCTGCTGTCATCCCGCTTTCTCCGTGACTCCAGCCTTTCTTCATCTTCAGCAATGAAAACTAAAATTGCAAAGATCAGTTTTCTAAGAGGTATTTTGCCTTTCCTTTGCGACCAGACCCCTTTCCTGTGCGTTCCACATCGAGTGCTACTTTTCCGAGGTGCACTGGAGCAGTCGACACAGCCTTGATTCCACAGTCCATTCCCGTCATCCTTCCATACCAGATATCAGTGCCCCTCTTCTTTGCAAACACCTCACTGCATCTTCAGGGTCAAAGCTCCAAAAATGAGCAGCGGCTGCTGTAATAAGGTCTTGAGTGGTAAAAGTCTTTTGCAGGGGAAACAAATGACAAGCGCAACCTCATTCCCAAATCATGTAGTTGGCTTACATGTCAAATAATACTTGGTGTCCTACTTAAAGGTGATGCACGTGTGTGCTTTTATAGTCTCTGTCTTTCTATATGTAAGTACTTGAAATTTCCAGACTTCATCATGTATTAAACTTGCAGTGAGATCTCGAGAGTGGGCATTCCTACACTGGATGTTCTTGATTTACATCACGGCTTGGAAATCGGATTTCTACTAGTAGCTTATTTTATTTTTTTATTTTTAATCTCTGGGTTTTTTTGAGTTATGAGCAAAAAATGTGCAGCAGAAATGATTTCCTGTTATGGTTACATGAAGTGTGGTAGATAGCTGTAGCCTTCCTCAAATCCTAGTGGAGTGGCTGATAATTGGAAAGATTATCTTCAAAATATCACATTTGCAAATGTTAGTAATTTCTGGAAATTCAGCTATTTTGAATCCATTCTGCCCCAAGATGGCTGCCACCACCAAAATGGCTACCCAGTCCCTTCACAATTTAGATTTTGTAATTTATTTTGATCCTTCAGGTTGCTCTTCATGAGATCTGGTTTTAGTCAGCAAGTGAAAAAAGCCATCGCTAAGTAAGCATGGCGTAACTTACTGTAAGAGGTACAATTGGCCACAAGGTGGAAAAACCTGCGTTGTAGAACTTAACCTGTGAACTAGACCTCAGCACAGATCACGCTGTTTTTCTCTCTTGCACGGAAGATTATTCATCTGTTATACCTGAAACTGATGCTTACTGAGGTTACTCTTTTCTGCTTTGCACTGTAGCAAAACAACCTTTCCACCAAGGCTCTGTTCAAGGCTCTTAGAGTGATGGACCCCTTGGCAAGGAACTCCATTAGGCACTGACTTCCTGATCTATAGTTCAGGCTGTCTCAAATGTCCAGGAGAATTTTAGTAGCTCTTTGATTCTCTGCATAGGGGTTTAATGTCGCAACAAGCTCCGTACAGACTTTGTTTTCACACAGCAAACCACCCAAATGATTTTCTGTTTCTGCTGTATTTTTGTGGTTAAAAGACAACTATTTGAACAAGGATCTGTGTTATGCAGAGACATTCAGATCAGCTCTTTAGGCAAAAATAGTACAACAATTCTTGAAAGAATTATAAAATCTAATAATTTGAGGAGTCGTTCTGGAAGGAATGAATTCTGATGGCAGCATGTAACAATGCTTTTGAGAAAAGTAGCTAATGTTGAAGAAATATATACTTGTTACATGACAACGAAATAAAATCAGGCTCAAGAAAAAAGTATCAGTTTTAGACACTTCTGGAACTTGAAAGTGTTTGCCATTTTTTTTTCTATTTAATACACTGTTGAAGAGCTTTTTTCCATGTTCCCAGTATGTGAATGTAACATGTATGTTCATATTGTATGTATGACTAAATTAGTAGAATAAGGGTTTGTGAGTGCTAGATCACCAACATCAATCAGACATAAAAATAATTGTTTTACAGCATCACAGAATGTTCCTAACTATGATTGCTTCTGTGGGGGTGTACTTATGTGCCTCTTTTCATCCTTTCAAAGAATGGCATTTGAATCCAGAAAAAAAAAAAAATAAAGTACGAACAAAATTTGGCTACAAAGCAAAATTAACAGTTGACTGGTATCTTTTAGAGATTTTTGACATCTCAAATAAGGTGGTATTTCCAAAGCATAGGTTATTCTTTATGCAATATTATCTTAATGATTTCCTTGCAGTCAGAATCGTGTGGTATTTCTTCCATGTGGCTGGGGACACCAAGCAACCCTGGTCAGGGAACTACCTTGGCCTCAAATAACCACAGTTTTCCCCTTGTCCGCCTGGTTTCGTTAAGCAGAAGCAGGGCTAGGCCGCTCCCCTCCTCAGCAGCCCGGAGCAGGCGTGCCATGCCCGTGACTGCCTCTGTCATTCTTCTAGATAAGCTGGTGACTTGCTGATCGCAGCGTCGCTTTCCTTTGTGCCTCGGAGTCGCAGTGTAACAAAGCTGTGTGCAGCTTTTGGGTGGGTCTCCTCTGTGGCGCGGTCTGGTGGACTCCCCGTATTAGTCACACAGCCTCGAGCGGTTCGGTCTGCTTGTGTTTGAGCTCAATTGATCAGTGTTGGGGAGGGAAGGAGGATGCACACTCTGTCCTGATTATACCTACCCCTACAATCAAAGCCTGTAGCACTGCAAATAATATTTAATCCAGCAGAACCTTTAGGAGCATGATCTTTGTTTCTTTGTGGGTTTTGGGTTTTTGGGGTTTTTTTTTTTTGGGGGGGGGGTAAATATATTTTATATATTTTAAAAGTGACTTCCATACATTACTCATTAATTTCCTACCACTAATCTCTACTTTTCCTGATACCTTGGCTTGTTGTGTGTCTAAATTTCTGCATTTTGGTTCATGTGAATTTGATAAGATTTTACTAAATGTTTACATACATGGAAATGTAAGTACAGCCTGAAACAGTAAATCTGTAATAACGTTAAACTGTTATGCACACAGAAGCGAGCACAAACCCCACCCATTTTTAAGAGTTGGCCTCTTGTTACATTATTACAAAAAAACCAGTTTTTTGTCTTAGCGTTTAACAAACAGTTAATGACTGTGTTTCGCAATTAGCCATTTTAAGATCAGCTATGTTTTTAAATGTTTTTCTATTAATATCTTAATGGTACTTGTGAGCCAATTTCCCTGAAAGAAATGCAGCTTTACGACCTGTTCACAAACCCCTTCTGACCTCCTTTTTTTTTTTTTTTTTCCTATGTTCTTCTCTGTAGAATTGAGTTTAATAATCAGATCATCAGCCAGCAGAAGCTAGTCCTGCTCTGGACTCTTCGCCTGTTGTACAACCAGAGGTGTGGTTGCCATTCGACTTGATGCGCTTATGACAAGACCCAGTACCTGGGAACTCACCTGCCCAGAGGAGGCGTATGCAATCGGGGGGCAAAACATGTACACTGGGAAGTGTAGGCATATTGTCTAACACCACAGCACCGTGAAAGTTAAATAGACTGCATGCATGAAAAAAAAAAAGTGTAATAGTAAGTACATTGACCAAGATTTGATGAAGTGCTGTTAAAGGAAAATGCATGGATTTCTGTGTCATTCACAGACTGTCTGCATCTGATGCAGTGAATAGTGACACATGCAGCTGCTTCTTAGCTCTGCAAATGCATCAGTTTCACACCCACACACACACACCTCCAAGTAACAAAAAGCTACCTGACCTTTCACTGAATGTTTGCCTCATGTATTGTGATAAAGGTATGACATATATTTTATACTGAGTATGAGTGTTTTCAATATACTGAGCCACCTCAGTTCTGTCATACTGTGTTCAAGGAGATTTTATTGAGGATGCAAGAAAAAAAAAGTAGAATCAAGAGTAATGCAAACAATTAAATCATACTATGGCTTTATATTAAATACAGGATAGTATCCTTTTGGCTAAGGAGAAATGTTCACTTCAAAGAATCTACTTCTTATTATTTTGTGGTTGCAGAAGCTGCTTAAGTTGTGTGAGAAAAATACTCTCTCATCCTTGTCTGCTTGTATTTTTCTTTTCTTTCTTCCTTACCTCACCTACATTTACTGCTATATTCAAAACAGTTAAAGGTCTAAATGGTAGCATGTAGCAAAATTGCCATATAAGCATATGCCTGAGAACTTAAATGCAGAGCCCTGGCTCCACTTCCAGGTGGTTTTGGCAGTGGAGCTGGATGATACTGCTGACTGTGCCACTCACAGAGGAGAATTCTGCTGCAAATTTAAAGGTTCGAGTGGGTATTCACTGACTGTTGATGGATGATGCTCTCTTCACTGGGCCAAATGCAAGATTAAAAGCCTGAGCTCTGTTTGAATATTGTGTTTCTGATGTGCCAAAATTCTTCAGTGGCAGTGGCTAAATTACTCCTAGCAGACAGAGTTCACTGACTGGAATCAAATCTTCATGTTTGGCTGCAGATGGTACATTTTCAGACAGCAAAGCGCAATATACATGTAGTGATAAGTCAGACTGTTTGCAAAATCAAATGCAGTTGTGAAATCTCTTTCCTCTGTTCATTTCACCTTCACATGTAGCCACCCTTCCATTCTGCATGAATTTGCCTTGCATAGGCCTCCATTTTTAGCATCATTTACCCCTTTTCATTCTCTCTTTGATATTTATGTTGTGTCTACTTTCAGCTCTTCCTTTGTAAATGTGCAGTCCTGTCCGGTTCTGTCCTAGTATTATCTCATCCTGCCATCTAAAATAGTAAGAAGTATTTGCAGTTGTGCTGGTCCTATCTACCTTTTTGAAAAGGTAATAATGCATATTATGTTACATATCTATCACGTGGTCTGACATATTCAAGCTAAGTTAATTCATAAATGTAAAAATGGAAAAATTGTTTAGCAACTCGAATTTGATTAAATGGAATAGAAAGTACCCAGTCTTCTTGCCTCTGAAGACTGGAAATACTACACTTTGAAAGTGGATTTAATAAACTGTTAAATCTTGCCATGACTGATAAGTTATATTGTCAAAAAGTCAATTTAAGAAGATATATGATAAAGACTTTGCAGTGAAAAAAAAAAGCCAATTATATTCATCCACTGATTAAATAAACTGTCTAATGAAAGTCATAAAAATAAGATGTTCACGAAAGTTTATGGAGATGTACAAAGTACAAAATATGTATCCCATTTGTACCCTGGGCTTTTTGTTTTCCAGTCTTAGCCCTCAATGAAAACATTCACAAATAACTGCAGTTTTTTAAAAAGGATGACACAGACCCATTTGCTACTCTAGCATTGTGTCAGTGAGTTTACTTCCTAGGTGCAAAGGATTTCTAGTTATTTGGCAGGGGGGTTTTTTTGCCAAATACTCAGTTCTTGATTATATAAACATTTCTGAAGATCAGAGTGGTAAAAAAAAATCAGTCAATTGCTAGTCTGAGAAAACGGTTACTAGGAAAATAATATTGTATTTCTAAAATCAGAGGAAGATAAGCTTTTTGTGTTTTATGACAGAAAGGATTACCATTTCAGTGATTTACGTGTGTGTACAAATATAGACAGATCTGTACATTAAAGTCTGTCATGCAGTGATGTAAGACTTGGTCATGAGACAGACAGAGACAACATTACATTTTAGGTGTCAGTTGAATATGCTGGTCAGATATGTAATGGAAGCAATGACCAATTTGAATTTGTGTCATAATTGTATCAGAATAAAAAAGGTAGTTGGCTTAACAATTTAAAAAATGTTACATATCACTTTTTTTTCTGAAGCTTTCATGCTGGGTATGAATCATACAATTAAGAGAAATTAAGGGAATTGGTCTTTATCCAAGAAAATTATGAACTAACTGAATGTTTGTGCAGACTGATGGAGAGAAATGCTTTATGAAAGATAGATTGCTGACAACTATGTGAGTGTTGAAACCTTGTCTATAATTTACATTTGAAAGGACACATTTTGCTTTTAATAATGGTTACTTAAGTAAATAATACCAAGGGTAGAAACCCACCTTTCACTTTCAAAGCAAGAGAGATAAAAAGGAGAAAAAGAGAAGGCTAAGCAAGGCCTGTGCAGCACTAAATTTCTCTTTAAGATTTGTAATGCTCCAAGTCACACTGAGGGATTGCTTCATGAAGTTTAGTATCTGTCAGACTGAAGGTGTAATTCTGATTTTCTCAATCTATGTGGGTCTTAAGTGAATTTTAATTGGCATTACTCATTGGGAAAGTGAGATGAGATTCTAAGGCTGTAAGTATGAAGGACTGAGTCAACCAAGTGAGTGAAACAGTGACTAACTAATTAAGTGAATGAGTGAGCACGGCATTGTTTGCTTTTGTGATCATTTCTATGCATGAGTGAATGGCAGGGCTATTACATGTGTGTGAATTAGTGGGGTCAGGATTGCTGAACAATCCATACATTTGTGTGGTCTTTCCAGTGCTTGATTAGACTAATGAGCCCAGTGTTTGGAATATTAATGCATGTGGACTAGAGCTAAACTTGTTATCTAGTTGGGAGACAAATTAAAAAAATATGAACTATAGCATACCAAAGACTGTTTTCGGTTTCATACGTGCAGCTCTGGAATGGGTAATCAGCTGCTCCCTGGAAGGTTGCTTTCAGCTCATGGGCATCAGGGAGCTGAATGGTACACTATTACTTCTTCCAAAATTATTGTTATAAGTGGCATTATCAAATCTGTTTGTAGCTTATTGCAAATCTAATTGTGTCATATAAACTGAAGCATTATCTGACAATGAAATGATTTTCTGTCTTATTACACTTTCATAAAGGAACAGATTTGGCTATCCTTATGTCAACTATTTTGCTTCCAAAGTAGTTAACAAGGCTAGCAATAATTTTGGCACCCTAAAAGCTTATTTCTTCAAATAACACAAACAGAAGCAGAATAAAACCTTGATCTATTATGTCAAAAATAAATCATGTTCTGTTGTCACTTTTCAGTCGATAACTGCATGCAATTAAGAGAACACTACGATCAACAACTAATATAAACACTATGCTGCTAAATTTAAATCAAATCATAGGTGTGATGTGGGGATTTAAAGAAATAGTTTAGATTTTTTTAAAGGCTTAGAGGTGTTTCCCCCCAGTGGCTTTTTTTGCTTCCTAAAGACTTGCTTACCTAGCCCTTTTTCTCAAACAAAAACAAAACAACCAAAAAAATAAAAAGACTGAAAAAAGATTTTAAAAAAAATAAAAATTGTATCTTCTAGTAGTAGAAAAAGTAAAAGAAAATATATAATGCATTAGTAGTTACCAGCATTTCAACAACTCTGATGTCTTGACCTGAGCTAGAGAATTATTTAATTATTGTGAATTATTCTGAATTTTAAAATTGAGTTTATGGGAAACATATGTATATTACTTAATTAACCCTACATTTTTTCAGGCTTTTTCTTGCATGTTGGCTGACCGTTCCAGTACAAGATATTTCCTGATTCTAAGCCAATTTCTGTCTTCTCATCTGCACTACCCCGTCTCATAATGTTTCAGTAAATTGAGCAGCTGGCAGTATTTTTTCATATATCTTATGATCTGACAATATTTTGCCATTCTTTAAAAAGCCGGAACCCTTCTCTTTTTGCATCCTCCAGGTCTGGGATGGCAGTCCTCCAGAGAAGGACATGATTTGGCAAACGAACTGATTTAGCAAAATGCTGATGTTTTGCATATGCTGCCATTTTTTCCAAGTGTATTTGGTCTTGATTTGGATGCCTTAAACTATGTGGCTAGCTTTACAGGGAATAACAGTTTTAGGATTTTTGTGAATTTACTTAGCCAAAGAGCTATCTGATTTTATGAGTAAAATTAGTCACTGATGTATGTTCAAGCCCAATGCCAAAGGTAAAAAATTGTGACTTATGCTCTGATAGAAGTCACATAAGTATGTCCTAATTTTAGGCAGTGATAAAAGGAGGACGGAATATCATTCAGGTCTCATGACAAAAATGATAAAACAATAAACAAAGGTTAAAATTATGGAAAAAGTTTTAAATGGCAGAATTGTTTCATAGAAACCAGAAAATTATCAGTCTATGTTCTAAACTGATCAGTAAAAATTGAAAACCTTCTAGTTGATCTCATCAATCAAAACACATGTTCCTGTCAAGGCTACTGTTTTATTAAGAACTGAAAATTGGCTGATGTTTTTCTGAAACACTGAGTCTCCTACCACCAATTCTAAACATTGCNGATAAGAAAGGGCAATGTTACGCTATAGAGAAAGCAAATACTTGTCTGCATGTAATTCTTGCAGATCTTCAAAAGGTCAGAGCTGGGCAGTGGCTTGACGTCTACCATGTATCATGGAGGTTAACTAAAGAGCATTTGCTTCATGAAGTTATGACAAGGTTAATTTCAGCCAGCAACTAAGTACGATGCAACCACTCGCTTAGTTCCCCTGCCTATCTGGGGGGGACAGGGAAGAGCATCAGAAAAAAAAAGATAAAACCTGTGGTTTAATAACAGTTAAATAATTGAAATAAAGTTAATAACAGTAATAGTAATGAAGAGGAGAGAAAAAGAGAGGGATAAAGCCCAAGAGAAACAAGTGATGCACAGTACAATTACTGAACCCTGGCTGACCGAAACCCAGCCTGTGTCTGAGCAGCAGTCAGTGGCTCCCAGCCAACTCACCTGGTTTATGTACTGAATGTGACATTTTATAGTATGGATTATCTCTTTGGCCAGTTCAGGTCAGCTGTCCTGGCCATACTTCCTCATGGCTTCTTGTGTACCTGCTCATTGGCAGAGCACAGGAGACAGGAAAGTGTTTGACATAGGGTAAGCCCTGCTAAGCAACAATAAGACATCAGTGTGTTATCGACATTATTCTCATACTGAATCCAAAACACAACACTGTAGCAGCTTCTAGGAAGAAAA
>VYZS01070880.1:20489-53324 GCA_013400695.1 Neodrepanis coruscans | reverse complement strand
ATTTAAGGAAGAGAAGGGAACAAAAAGCACATCTGATGCCCATGCAAATATTTTCTTCCAAAATCCAATTAGTCTTTAAAAAAGGCCTTGTTGACTAAATTCTGGCATCAGGCTAAGAAACAGTCTGAACTTACAACAGAACATGAGATAAGACCAATTTTCATAAATTTTGTGGTTCGGTACATTTAGTTTGTACTGCAGCTTTTCAAATTTACTGCAATTTCAGCTCAGCTTAATGTGTTGCGTGCACAAGAACTATGTCACTTTCAGTGTGAGTTCTCCAAGCCATAGAAGATGGACAAACATAGTTTTGTATACTTCCTCCTACTTATATTTTATTAGTCAATATTACTTCAGACTTCAGTATTTGTAATATTGATAGCACTTGGTGCAATTCACAAAAACTGCCCCTGTTCCTTAAGTTCCCTTTTCACTAACAGAAGGAAGGAAAAATACTTTTGCTGAGANTTTGGTTAATAGTGTAAAATATTATTTTATGCAATGTAAGAGTTATCAGATAAGTTTACCTGGAAATAATGTGAAATGTTTACACCGTGATTAGTAAGGTAAAGCCAGGAAATCACAATCAGGAAAATATTGTTATGCTTTATGGCTTAAACAAGTCCTCTGACTCATTCTGTGAAAGATAAAAGATTAAGCACATTGCTTTCCTGGCTACAGGAATTATAGAACTGCAACGAGGCAACAAGCAGAAGGCTGTAATAAGATGGTCTCTCCAAAATAAATTCCTCATAGTCATGAACAATATCTGTGAGCAGGTTGCATTTAGTGGCTCAGTCTCTCTTTGTCCATAATTACTTGTGAGGGCTCTATGTTCAGTCCAAAAGCATTAAGGAAATATTAATGTATATAGACAGACAAGAGAACCTCCCTGAAGATTTACAGCAGGAGAGTTGCCCTGCAGTGTGGGAGCCCCTGGCTCGGGGCAGGTCTGGGGCATGGCCTGTCCCTGGTGTGTATCTCCGCAGTCTGACTATGACTTCTCATGTGAGGGTAAATTGCATTTCTTCTTGCTTAGAACACATTTGTGTGCTTCCCCATGTTGTTCATCTGTAGAAGTTTTTAAATGGCTGAAGTGGATCTTCAGCCCTGCCCTGCACGGTGAGGACGTGTCTGAGAGGTTGTTCCCCCAGAAATAGCAAAGCCCGTGTCGTTTCTCAATATTTGTCACTACTCATACAAGAAATTCCCACCCTAGACAAAGTTAATTGTGAATATTTATTCTCATGAGACAGAAGAAGTATTTCCACCACATCCACCCTTTCCAGCCTCTTCCAGTACAGAAAAACATCTCCTCCCTGCAAACCACCATTGTGTCCTTTCTTATTTGTTAATCTGTTTCACTAGTGGCTGATTCCTTGAATCTGGCTTATTGCTGTTTTCTTTGTTTTTAATGACACCCAAGTATGTCATCATCTCTTGCTTACCTGATGCTTCTGAATTTTCTGAGCTTATACACTGAAATGAAAGAATTCTTTTCTCTCCAAACTGTCACGATGATGAACTTCATGTCCAAGAAGCCTTTCCTGGGTTTTGGAAAGTAAGACCTCTCTGGCACTGAGCCTAGAATTGTGTGAAGAAAACAAGCCAATGCCTCTGAATAATTCTTCATTTGCTTCCCTTGTTTACAGATAAACTATAAAGATGTTAAGTGGGATCATCTAAATCTTTGGGTCAACATGATGATGTTGCACAAAAGTGTATTAACTTCCCATCTTAAATAACAATCCAAAAATAAATTAAGCTAAACAACGCATTTCGTCTTCAACTTTGTTCCAGTATCAGGGAGCTGTTATTCAAAAAACATCCCACTGAAAGACACTTTTATAAACCCTCTTCCTCCAAGTTACAAGAAAAGTGAGATTCAGGAGTCAGAATGTCTCCTAGAAGGAGTATGCAATTATAAGGGAAATGGAAGACAAACATTTTGGAAACAAGGCAAGAGATGTTCTTTTCAAAGAACTTGAAGTCCACTTCTTGTGATTGATTCCTATTAGAAGAAGGTCAGGCTAGGGTCCTTAATTAAATTCATCACTAAAGTGTAATAACTCCAAATAGCAAAACCATACAATAAGTTGGTTATTAGTTAGGCTACACAATGAGAAGAAAATTACACACAACAGGAATAATGCATTTTTTAATTTTTAGCACCTCCATGACATCTATTTACAGCAAACCAACCAAAACTCTGAGGTTTATGCCTCCAAAGCCAAGTCAAAATACATAATCAGTAAAACCTAAATTGTATAGCACTGTTTACATTCTTGTAGGCACTGAAAACTTTCCTTGTAGGAATTTCTACAAGTAGTGATCAAAGCTATTTACCTTTTGAGGCATCTGTTTCCTTTTTAAAATTAGGAAGCAAAAATCCTAGAGGACTGAGTCTTATTCTTATGACTTGGACACACACATATCCCACCAAGCTGATATTTCCACAAAACACTGTGTAGCAGATTTGGTCTCAAGTTGTTCTTTTAACAATATATTTCTAGTTTTTAAAAAACCCAGATGAGGAGTTGACTTTATTTCTGTTGCAGAAATTCTTTCTTTACTAGAGAGAAACTGGAGAACCAAGAGCACATCCACTGCAAGTTTAGAGAAGAAATATTTTTGGGGTCATTCTTAGAATATATTTGGAGAAAAAGAGTTAGATCAACACTCTTGTTATTATTCTTTGCTTCTTTCCCAGCAAACCTGAAAGAGGAACCTTTACTGGAAAAGTTGCTCTGACAGCCATCCCTTCCCCGCTATTTTAAATCTACCTGTGGTCCTGAGAAAGTTGATTCTTTTGATACTGCACTGCAAGAGAGGATAATTTAATACAAGCAGCCTTCAGAGCCTTTAAATATCATACTGAGAAGTTTGTTTTCTACTTTTTAAATACGAAATTGGATTATTTTAATATCTTCCTGCAATGAAACCCTTTATCTTTATATCTTTAATTTTGGAATGCATGCAACCAAAATAATACTAATATGGTCTCCAAAGTACCTTCTAAAAATGTAAGATGTTCTTGCCTGTTGGAGCCTATGCCCCTCCTGTTACTTCCCAGGGACTAGAGGAATGTGAGAAATTCAGAACTGGAATCTTCACTGCACAAGTGGATTGCTTATATTTATGACAAGCAACCCCCCAAAAAACTTGCTGTGCCCGGTGTATAATAATAAAACGAGGCTGCTGCCACTGCAGCTTGACCACAGCCAGCCTCATCACAACCACAAACCCTGCACCAGTGACAGCATGGGATGTTAAAGCACCTGCTTTTTGAAATGTACCTGCAATCTTGACTGCACTCTTCAGCTCATATACATCTAAAGAAACATTTCAATTTATTGGACTCTGGCATGCAATCCCTTGGGCCATGTAAAGTCCATTTATAATATTTACAGACCCTAGCACTATCCCCAGCTGCATCTATCAACTAAAATGCAGCTGAAGACATCAAACACACCTGCTATTGCAGCTTTGCTGGCCAGCTGTGGGCCATTGAAACAGTGCTGCTTTTACTGAGCCCTCTCCTCAACTCCAGCTTAAGGCTCACAGCTGCTCTTTGAACATCTGTATTGGCTGCACTGCACTGAGATTCCTGCCACAGTGTTTCTCATGTTTTGCTTTATTCCTGAGGGTCAGTTTGTTATCTTGAAAAAAAGTCAATAAATAGGACAAATAAATCAGAAAGCACAGGCATGTTTTTATTTGAAGATTAAAACCTGGCCATCTTACAAGTACTCAGAACTGTGCCAAGTATATTTTAATGGTGCATATAATAAGAAGAAAAAAGTCTATTTTATGTCATCTGTATCCATGGTGAAATCTACTGATCAGGAATAGGGAAAGGCTGATGTTTTCTCCTTGTAAAGGAAAGAAGTGATAACTTTCTTCTCCAGTGTCCATCAGTTCATGGTTAAAAGGAAATATTTTACAAAGCAGGGAATTTTTTTTTAAATGTTTTGCTTCATCTAGCTGCTGTATTGGTCTTTTTTTTTCTTCATTAATTACAGAGTCCCAAGGACAACAAGGGAAAAAATCACAATTCCAGACAGAGATTAAACATTGTACTATGGGACCATCTTCAATCTTTCAACCCAAACCTATCTTTTCATTGTTAAAACACACAGTTCTAAAAATTGGCTTTATTCTTATTTCATCAACTATCACCAAAAAGAAGTTGTTTGATTCACAAAATACCTCTTTTTCCTTCTAAATGTCTATCCCTCAGGGTATCTTTTTGTAGATATCCAAAACTCCAGGCATAGAATTTGCAAAGGAGTAATCTCCACATTCCTCAGGGTGTAATGCCATCCAGCCAAGGCAGTGTAAGACATAAAGAAGCAGTAACAGGAGCTTTACCCTGAACATTCTTCCCATTATGTCTCATGTCAGACACAGTGGCTGGGAAAGGGACAAAAGCATCAGTTTCATACTGGAATAGCCAGCTGAATCTCACCCGGAGGTTATAAGAGGGCTAGACCCAGAACAGCAAGACCACCCTCTGCAGAAGCAAATGAGCATTTGATGTGTTTAGCTGTAAGGTGGAACCCCATCACTCCGTATCCCTTTTTTGGATGCACAAGTGGTGAGGCAGAGAGACAGCTGGCCTCTGCCAGCAGGAACATCTGGGAGTTATAGAGACTGAAATGGCTCATGTTTAAAGTCTCTAATGGTTGTTCCATCCCATAATATAAACATCATCCTGTAAACAAATTTTTTCTCTTTTGCAAGAATTAATTGTCTAACAATTGCCCCATTTTTCTTATTTCTTCCTTCCTTATTAGTACAGTAGTTTTCATATGGAAAAGACAAAGATGAATCCAAACTTTCCACCATCAGGGTAAGGTAGTCCTTACACTGTGATAAACAAACCTAAGTGACTTCTTGGTTTCTCCTTGAGGTAATATTTTGTCTCAACTTCCAGGAAGGACAAGTCCATGTCCTTGGACACAGCTGACATTTCTGCCTGGAATATGACTTGCTGAGCTCAACATTTTTATTGCCTTCTGTGTTGCAAAGTTTTGACATCCATGACATAAAGATATAAATTACCAAGCACAAAATAAATCTCTCTGATGGAGAATCTGTACACCTCAGAGCCAAAAAAAGACACAAATATTGTAACTGAAATAAAGAACCGTTTTCTGATGGAGAAGAACACACACTTGTTCATTCCTGGCCTCTCATTTCAGCTATATTCACAGTTGTAAAAGCAGTAGAACAGTTAGCTAAAGTGACATTTTAGGTTGAGAAAACAGTGAACTATTACAAAATCATCCAAACATACCACGTGCCTTTAGGCAAGCACAATCCTGTGATTTTTTTTTTTTTTAAAGGAGTCGTTGATAAAAATGAGATATTACAAGAGATGAACAGATATCCAACTACTCGGCAAAGAGAAAATGTAGCAGTCTGGTGTTTCAAGGTGCCTTACTGTTTGTAGCACTAAAGGTCTCTGCAACGCTATAGCTACTTCCCATCTACAGCTCTTGAGATCTGTTACCTGAAGTGCTGTGGCAGCACTTTTTCCTCTTCTTGGATGGCTACTGAGACTTTTCCCTTTTCTGCCTCTGTTTTCCCAAAAGTAAAACATATCATTAGATTTGATCTATGCCATAAGCTATGAAATACACTCATAAACATTTTTGCATAGGAACATTTCTCAGCATTCTGTGTGCCACAAGTCCTGTTTCATGAACAAATTAAGGATGGAGCTTAGCACATTCCATTAGATATTACTGCAGTCTAAGAGAAGGAATAACTCAGTGTCATTTGGAAATACTTCAGAAAAGCACTGAAAATCCCTCCTGAATTACAAATCAATAATCAGGAGCCTACTGACATTTTTCTTGCAGGAGAAAAAAAGCATCTTCTGCATTTTCCCCGGGGGCTTCTCTTGCCTCCAGGGTCTTTATATATTAATGTAGCTGCCTGGAAGATTTTCTATTCAGCCTGTTAAATATTTCAAACATATGAAAAGATATAATCTGCAACGGTAGACTTGGACGGACACCATAGTCAGCTGATGTGGCTGTAAGAGCAGATATGGTAACTGCATGCGAGACCAGCCACAAGGCACTGCAAATCCAGCAGAGGAAGAGGGAAGGAGGTCTCCTCCATATCATCTGCCTGGTGACTGCCAGAGAGCCTGGCAAAGTTGGAGAATAATCTGGATGGAGCATAAAAGTCAGTCTTATTGCAATCACATATTCTAGTAAAATGTTTTCTTTTGGAAGAATCAGCATTTTGTACCAGAAAACCAGTCAGCTGGAACATCTCCAAACAGCTCCAGTATTCAGTTTAGTCATTCATGTTTTTCTACCCATCTTCCAGCTAATTAGCTATAGCTAAAACAACATGGGGAGATTTGCTACCTCTGCAGGTAGCATCTCTTTGTGAATTGTGCACAAACTGCCAAAAACAGGATGTCTGTCAACAGTCTGTGTGGACTGTTTGTAATCATCACTTGTTGCTGATTAAACACAGGCTCCTAACCCAGCCATTAGATATGTTTTTGTTTCTTGTAAAAGATTAACTTATTTTTCTCGCCTCTTTTATTTTTAACTGATAAACATTTTACAAGTGACAGGATGCTAAATAATTTTGCTTATCTGATTTTATCTATACCTCATCTTCTAAACATATTTTGAGCCAGGATAAAATTAGAAAGAGATGTTCTAAGTCCTTGGCACTTAAAATCTCTATTTTGGCTCAGGAGACAGGACTAACTGGACGTGATTATTTATATAGCTGTATAAATGTTCGTAGTACTATTTAACCAAATAAAGTATAGGACCCAAGTCTAGCAAAACCTTGCACGTATACAAGGTTCTTCCCTTGTAGAGTTTTCAGGGGTAAATGCTTTAAGTCCTAAGTGGTCTGAGCAATAAATAAAATTGATAAAGGCATAGGAAACACCACAGTGGGACAGAGCACTTCCTCATCTAGCTCAGAAATCTGTCTCCAGTGGTGGTGAAGTAGCTAAGTAGGGAAAGCACAAGATATCAACTGCTTTCTTGCTCTGTTCCCCTCACGTTTGCTCAGCATTCACAACTATATTAGAGGATCCTCATCCTTTCTAGCATCTATTTGTGCATCTGTTACCCATGAATTTTTTATCTTTGAACCCAGTGATGGCCCCATCTCCCCAGCATCTCCTTGTGTGGAAGCAAGTTCCAGGTGATCATCCTCTGCTGGCTGAAGACATTTGTTTCTATTCTAACTGGTCTCCTACTGCTTTTGTCAAGTGATCCCCTAGTTGTAGTTTCATCCCTGTGATCATTGTAATTTCCCTTCTTTGCATTATTTCCTTGCTACTGCTAGACAAGCCCAAAACAACTGTCCTTTAATACCCATTTACAGACCTATCACCCATGAACATCCCAGCCTGCTCCCAGCAAGAACTAACAGCATTGTACCATAAGGCCCCATGCATCAAGTAACAAAATAACATGGAGCACTTACCATCACCACATTTTTCTAGTGGTTGTGAAAAAGATATTCCAAAAATGGCAGGAACGAAGCATCAAACTAATTGCTTAGTAATGTTTTTGTCTTACATCTTGGGTACTTGTAATATTTCTGGAATGCATCCACATTTATCTATTGAATAAAACTGGTTAGGGAAAACAAAAAAAGGAACAAAAGTAATGTTTCAGTATTCCACATATCTAGAAAATGAAGGGTGCCTTGTGCATCTCTGAAAATGGCATTGTAGTAACTAAGGAGCCAGCAGAAAAGAAGCTCAATTTATCCAGGAGATGATGAAAAACCGACCTGGTAATGACTGAGTAAAGGGTGACTGTGACAAAGTAAACAACACAAATGGATACCTCTACCTAAAGAAGATTTCTCCTCAAAATTGTTTCAGAAAAAGAATCATTGAAACTCTCAATCTCTTCCTCTAAAATTACTCTAAATTCCAAGGAGCACAAAATGCTCTTATCACACTCTGAGAACATTCCAGTTCAAATTGAGTTTGCTGTACATGAGGATAATTTCACATGCATTTGAATTTGCTTTGTGAAAAAGTTGTTTAAAAAAATATATCTATTTAAAACCAGCAACTGGATTAAGCAGGAAGCTCACGGTAATTATATCTGTGGCTGAAAGCATTCAAAGGTTACATGTATCTTAAGGAAAAGAAGTCCCTGAGCCTGTAAACTCTTGTGAATTAATGACAAAGATGAGACAAAAGACAGAGCAGACACTACTTCTCTGAAAGATGCAAGACAAGGCAGTTGCACGAGGTAGTACCAAGGTACCTATGATTTAAATATCTTGTACCAACGAAACAGATCTAAAAATCTCATCACAGCCTCTCCACAGCAAATGTAGTCTTCCATACAGCTTTTCTTCTGCATTGTTTGGAGTAAGTTTAAAAGTTCATCCTGTCTTTCAAATGCATTCCAGAATTCTGTGATTTAAGTTAAAGCTAATCACTAACCTCTAGGAAGCTGGTGATTAACAGCAGGGCAAAATACAGGCCAATATCAAAACTTTTGAGATTACAAAACCTAAAAAATCCACTGTTCCTATATAAATAACAGAATGCTTTCCAGATAACAGTTTCTTTTAGATTTCTGAAAAAAAGTATAAATCTGACCCAACCCTCCTCCATACACTCCAGGAGAGGCTACATTCCAGACAGAACTATTTTAGCTCAGGGTCTGCAAAGCAGAATACTTTTGTAGTTAATTTTTTTCCAAAAAGAATACCTGATGGCGCTTACATTTATCTACTTTTTATACTTTTACTAAACAGCATGTAATTTCTTACTATAGTTAAATCTCAATTACCATTTCATCTTACTGATCCAGCCCTTGGGCCACACTTTCAGCTACACGTAACTTACACAGAGCAAAGTAGGTGAAGATAAATGTCAGCTATGATGCAGTTTAGAACAACCAATGCAGGCACACACAAATTTTCAGGATGTTTCACACCTTCCCATTGCCCCAGTGTATTTACTGGCAAAAGGGAAATCTAGGAGCTGCTCATTGGCAGCTTTCTCACCTAGGAGACCTCACAGAGCTGGAAAATTGCTGTAAATCTACTAAATGGTACCACATGACCAGGTCAGCATAGGAGATTGGGGAAAACATTCCCAGTTTCTTGTTTCATTATGCTCTGGGTAAATATTTATAAATAAATATGGTCTTAAACTTGAGCAATGGCAAATGGTAATGACCTGCTGCTTTTAAAAGCTTAAAACATTGGACCAGTATTGCTATTTCACCGAACTTTTGGAAACCAGAATTACAATTGCAGCAGTACTGAATACGCAGTTCTAGGAGTGAAAACATAAAAAGTAAAACAGTAAAACTGCAGAAAGGGAAACTTTAAACCTTATTATTCAGAGAGTTAGGTCCCAGCTGCCAACACCACTTCAAAGGGCTTGCTGAGCCTGAGAGCTTCACACACAGGAAGAAGGAAGCCACAAACAGATTTTTCTATAGAAGAGAAGCAGTAAGTTCATGGTCCTGCACCTGCCTGGAAATGGGACAGGGACCAAAGGGAACTCCCACCCATGCAGGGCTGGGGCTGCCCAGCTCTCCCCTCCGAGGGTGTCACAGCCTGTGCAGGGGTGATGAAGAGCTGGAGCCAGGGTTGTTCCAGCCCAGTCACCGGCTGCTGCAGCTCAGCACAGCTCCGTGGGACATTGGCACCGGCTGTTTCAAACAAACGTGATCTCGGGCTCCCCGTTGTTTCGGGAGCAGATAAAGTAGTGATCAGCAGAGACACAGGAGTGGCAAATGTTCGTTTCTCACCCTTGATAAGATCTCTTCCCTTTCCGGGCATAAATGTGTTTGAACATGCATTTGCAACATAGATTTTCAGTCATGCCAGGGAAAATGGAGGTTCATAGTGAACAAGGAACAACGTGTCCACTTCTTAAGGCTGCTTTACCCAGAGAGGGTCCAGCCAGGCTAACAGGTGCTTTGCCTGTGCTGCCAGCTGGCTGGATGTCAGGCAGATCTAATGGGAAAGCCTCACTGCCATGTGCACATGCAGCTGTGCTTCAGCTGAGAAATGCTGCTTTTCAGTACTACAACCACCACACTAACCCAGCTCTATCACCAAGACAGACAGCCCAAAATGCAGGCAAACACACTGTAGGTCTGACTGTATCTATTCAAGCAGACTTTCCTCATCTAGTTCCCCCAGTCCAGAAAGGACTCACTGTAATAATGCTATAAATATATGTTGATTCTTCAGTCGTAAACTTAAAAAGAAAGCAGACAGGCAAGCAAAACCAAGTCTTACTAGATTTCCCTCCCTGAGGGATAAAAAAATAATGGGGATGCAGTTTAATAAAAAGCTGTTGAATTCATCCGTATTCTAACTGAAAATAAAGTCCATCAGAAGAGAAAATGAGCTGGCTAGCAATGCATTATAAATGTAAATACAAACTAGCAAAGAAAACAGAAGTAGAGTTGTAACAAAATCTTCTGTTTCAATTTGTTTTAATAAATTCAAATTAAATAATACTGGCAGAAGATTTAATAAAAAGTATTCAAAGTATCATGTCTTTGAATGCAGTGGGCATTAGTTACTCAGTGGATATTGTATAGGACATGGCAGAAAGTAATTTCTCCCATATTTTTTGTTCTTTCCATTACTCCTTGCAATTTACCTGTGCCTACTATGATTCCTGACATGTCCATGTATATCCCAGAGAGCTGATGTAAGCCATCTTGTCCCTTGGTTTCTTTCTCAGTTATAAACTTGCCAAGAATGTTGTCCCAGTCTTCAAATAACAGTTTTTATTGGAAAACTACCAGAAAAGCAAACTTATTTAAAACAAAGACATTGAGTAAACAACTCGACTTAAAAATAAAATCTATTGCAGCTAAACACTAGTTTAATGTTAACTGTTACATAAGTTCACCACTCCAGGATTGATATGGCAGTCAGTGATTTATATATGCAGCCTCTTAAACTTCTGAGTGCAATGTGTGGTGATGTACAGTCCTGCACTGCCCTTTCCTAGCATCATAATCATCCCAGGAAATGCTTTTTTAATGCAAAACTACCTGTCACTGTTGTCTGCCGTGACAGCAAATGCTTTGAGTACATAGAGCTGGAGTATCAGCAAGCACAATTTCACTATTTTGTGTGGAGTTTTATTTGTTTAACGTATATTCAAACATAATAAGTGACATGATTGGTCTATCCACATATTTAGAAGTCTAGACAGCCATTTTGTGCATGGAATGGAGCACCTAAAGTCAGCTATGAATTGCTCTGCTCTGAAGGTCTGCTTGAATGCTGAACTAATAGCAGATGAGAAAAATGTTCTAGGGGAGCAAGGTACCTGCCTACACCTGAAGGACTGAGACATTATTTTGCAACACTTCTTACTAAGGGAATGACTAATCCATCAAGGTACTTGGCTATGTCTCTCCCCCAGACAACCCAAAAGAGAGTGTGCACCCTGGCTATGGTCATCTCAGTGTACTCTTTAAACAGCCAGAAGGAAATTTCCACACTTGGATAAAGCCGAGCAAATATCACCCTATCCTTCGTTTCTCTTCCAGCCTTCACTTCAGGAGTAGTCCTGGGTGCCATTGTATAAATGGGGGATTAATAATATTGCACAGGAAACCCTCATTCTGATCTTTTCTAACTCCAGAGAGCCTAACTTACAAACTTTGGAATAGTTTTAGTCCATATGATAACTAGAAAGGGTTCAAGGTAGCCCTCATTCAGATGAAATGCCCCCTTTGACAAGTGGATTTGCTCAGAGGGCCTTTACATCTGAAAGACATTTATTAGCTCGCTACTCTTCACAAAAAAACCCTATACTGCAACATTGAAAGTGATAAAAAGAAAATATCATCCTAAAATAGTTTTAAAGAAGTGAAAACAATTTACACTGACAAATTTGGTATTTTGTTAGTGTTTTTATTTTTCATTAAGAAAGTATATTTAAAACTCTGCTACTCCTACCCAGCATGGAGAACAGGGTGTTCCAAGAAAGTGGTTTTGTTTAAACTTTTCTGCCCATCATGAAATAGAAAGGACTGACATTTTATCCCCCATCTCAAAGGAAGTGCTTATTTTCACTTATTATTTTCCAAGCTTATTTTAATTTGAAATTTGTAGGGAGTACAAAAATGTTTATACTCTCATCTTTAGCTTCCTTGCTGTTGTGCTTCTGAGAGTAGTCACCTGCAGGAGTTGTAAAAGGGATTGATTCTCTGAGCCATGAAGGCTTTCTGAATCAATGTCTGACTAATATCATTCAGGCATTTACAGAGAGTTTCATTAATATGGATTAAATAGTCATCAAAAGGACAGCATGTTGACTGTGCTACATGAAGATGATATGACAAAGATGGTGCCCACATCCAGTTTAACAAACACATTTGATTGTTTAATGTCCCTCTGCACACCCAGTTTAACAAATACAGCCTTTGGGGGGGAACAAAATAGGCTGCAACTGGAACAAAACATGGAGCCAGTGTTCTGCATCACCTAGCTAACCTCAAACAAGATTAATCATATCTCTTTACCAGCGATAGTGTAACCCAGTTCATATCTGCTAAGAAAATTTCATTCCTAAAAATACACTGCTTCTTGCTAAGCTGTTTGCTTTCTCTGTTGACAAAAGATGTAAGGAATATGAGAATGTCCTGTCCTTTAGAATGCAGACTATATTAACAGGTCTCCTTTCAGCTTGTCTTTGCAGAAGGGATAAAGCAGACCTTACATGAGTAGGACAGCCATCCCAGGCTTCCTAGGGAACCCGCTGTTCCAACTCCTGCCTGCTGTTCTTCCAGTATCCCCCTTCAAAACTAATATTTCCAAACATCCACAGGTAGAGGTGGATTCATATTCCTTTTACAGCATCACTAAAACAGAGACGTACACATCCACGTAACAGCAAACCTGTAAGTAGACATACAGTCCCAGCTGATCCACTCTTGACAACTTTCAGCTCTATTTTTATAACTTTCATAAACTAATGTCAGTGTTTGTGTAAAACAAGGTGGCTGAGGGCTGGAAATTATGAGTTCTCAGAGAACTCCATCTAGTTCTACTTTACTCAGATGGAGGGTTTTGCTGCTAAGTGAAATAAGATCCATTTGTAATGAGATCTATATTTTTTTTTTAGGAAAAATTGAACATTTGATTTGTTCAGTCTTAGTGTTAATCCATAATAGTGCTAAATTTCGATCCAGAAATGGCTTCTGATTATTTGAATGTTTTCAGCTTCATGACTGGAAAATAATAGTGGGGGAAGTACAACAGCCCATCAGGCATAGCCTGTAGGGCTAAAGTCAGTGTAATAACTTGACTTCAGCAAGCTTCAAACAACTAAAACAACCCAACTAAAGAAACAATAAAAATAAATAAAGCAAAAAAAACCCCCACAAAGTAATTCAAAAAATCCAACACCCCCCACTACATGCAATTGAAATTGTAATAGGGACTACAAAGGCAGAATGCAATGAACAGAATCAAAGTCAGACTCGTGATTTGAGTAAACTTTTTCAGTTATACAAAAAAAATCAGAAAGAGCAGCAATTTTAATATTCATAATAATATTCATCTAAAAAATCTATTACCCTACCATACAGCCCATGCTTGGCTGCAATTATTTAGCACTGCACAACACAGAAGCAAGTCACTTCCACCCATGGCTGGGCACCTCTGTGCCCTTTTGTACTGACACAGGTCAGATCCCTGCATTTCAGAGAAGGCACAGCCTAAAAGAGAGGTAAGAACAGAGGGTCACAATGCTATAAGCAGCACTGGTGCTTCACTGATCACCAGTTCTGATGCTTACATGCTCACAAACACAGCACCAGGACCCTACAGCCTTAAGTTCAAGAACAATAAAAACACAGGAAAGTGCTCCTGTGTAATTTGCATTACAAAACAAAGACATCACCCAACATCTTGTTACTTTTGAATATGATTTTTCATCTAGTCAAAGACACCAAGGGTTCAGTAAGTTATCCCTCAGATGACTAATGCATGGTTTGAACTACCATGCAAAAGCATATTCTACCCTCTTGGCTTTATGAAACTCAGATATAAAGCCTCTGGACAATTTTTTTTATGTCCTATAAGCCAAATAAAAGAAAGAAAGAAACAAGGGCTGGCATTTCACAAAATGCAGACACAGATTTAAGTATCATGCAGTGAGAACAACTACTCACTAGGGAGATGAAAAAGATCAGCATAGCTATTGCGACATACAACGTAACTGAGATGGAAAAAACCTAATCTTCCATCCTGGATGTTTATTGCATATGCTACAGTCCTCTGTACATCCAGCCATCTCTGATGCCTGTAGGAATCATAGAAGCAGAAAAAGAACAGAACATTCTCAAGAAAGCCTCTGAAAAGAGAAGCATGATCTCCAGGGTGAGCACTTGTGCCATTAAATGTCTGACATCAGATTTCACTGCAGGTGATAGCAAATTTGTCATCAACTTCAACAGCAAAGTTTGGCTACAGGCTCCCCCCTCCCCCCACTTTCTATTGGCCTTGCCTCTTGCCAATGTATTTAGTGTTACAGAAATAGACTGAAGCTTCAAGGAGGACTTAAAGGAGAAGCTTTGGCACTATTTGCAGTTGCCTTCAGCTAACAGGAGCTTCCCTGTTTTGAAAGTGCAGAGGTCAGTACACCTGCAGACAGATCTGGAGTGCTTCTCTGGACACTGCTTTGAGTCACACAGCCCTGTTCCCAATGAAAGAAATTACGAGATGGAGGTACTTATTTTAGTGCTGCAATTGTAATCCAGGGCTTTTCTTTAAAACTGTAAATCTTAGTTTTCCTGCAATTTTCAATATACTGTTGCAAGAGATGGGGGAGGACAGGACTGGGATGCCAAATCTCCTTTGTCAAGTCAGGGTATGGCACTATTTGTCTGAAACAGATCACACCTTCAGAAAGGCAAGCTAATGACCTGAGCCACTTTGCCATCTTGCTTTGAACAACTAGAAAATGGTAAAACAAAGTAGTACTTATGTCAGGCGTTTTTAAAACTGCTCTGTGAGTCCAAACACTCTTGCAGGCAGTGCAGCCATCCAGGGCTCAAGGGGACCCAACATCCCCTCCCAGCAGCATCCTCCCTGCCATCCCAGGCCTGACTGGATTCTTGCACAGTAAACAGGTGACATTGTGTGATGCTGTTTCTTGTTTTTTTATTGTGCTGATGTGTAATTGATGTCCTGGCAAAGATAAGCATCCCAGACAGAATGCACATCACACAGCACAATGAAGTGAGAAAGTATTTTTTAAAGTTTCCCTTTTACCAAAAAAACAGCAAAATGCATGCTTTTAAAATACAATAAATATATAAAGAAAATATATACCTTAATGAAGCCAATAAAATTCAATTTTAATCTAAAGAGTTTTTAAACCAAATGCTCCCATAAGTATGTTTTATAAGGCCATCTAACCTCACAACTCCATATTCAGCTTATTTTTTTACCTGTTTTTTTTTTTTTTCCACTGTTGAAACTATATTACCTTCCTTAACTGGCACTTCCATTTTATGGGTTTCTGAAAGAAGCAATTAAAAACTCTGAAATAAAAAGTATCAGACAAATAGATGATTCATACTGCAATTTTCCACATGCTGTCTACTGCCAACTTGGCAGATGCTGGGAATATCCCAGCTCTACCCCTTGCAAGGCTTCTCCAGGACCAACAAGAAAACGTTTTGTCAGGTTTAAAACATCAGGATGATCTCTGGTGTGCTATGGTTAAGCTCCCAAAATATCAATGCTTAACCAAACTTCAGTGTAGCTTACTAAACTTCGACGTTTTCCACTTCCCAATATTTTCCACCACTCAACTTTGGGAATCAGGTGAAAGAAACTTGAAACCAGCATCAAAATTGGGGAAATCTACAAGCAAGGTGGCAGGTGAGGATGTGCTGTTCTCCTTGCACAGCATTTGATCCTTCACAGAGGCTGCAGCCTGGGTAAGGCCCAGGGCTGAGTTTCTATGTTATTCCAAGACAGCCTGTTCCCACAGCCCGGAGGCCGCCTGCTGCCAGGTTCGCACGTGTGGAGAGTGTTCCCGTCCTCACACGTGTTACAGGCTGTTCAGCAGCTCCTGCAGGGCTCCTGCCCCAATCGCTCGCAGCCTCACAGCTCGGCTGACCTTGGCACTCAAAGCGAGTGACGATGGAAGTGCCTGTGAGCGAGTCAGCACAGGTCTATCCATCACATCGGCCCTGCCTGCCATGGTCTTTTCTTTGGCAAGTTTCCCCCACAAAGTTTCTGGAACTGATGCTTTTACAGCAGTTAGAGCCCTACCTCTGTTAGTGTTTCCACACTTCCTCCCTCCCATGGTAACCACCTTCGCAATAATTTCCCTTTAAAAAATGTGCATGCCATACACAGGACTAAGAGCTACCTGTTGCAAAAATCATTTAAAGGGATTTGGTAAAATTTAGAAGATGGAACTTTACTTTCCTATCAGAACATCAGTATATACTCAAATGAACTTATAACCAGCAGCACTGAAAAGCATCCTTTATGCTTAATGCTGTCAGAAATTAAATGACATTCCTTTTCTCCAGATATCTTTAAAGCAAAATGCCTTTGTGCAGCTTTGTGAGTGTTCAGCATACAGAGAGATTGTAAGACTTCAGTGATTACCTAGAAGGAAGAATCAAACGTTTATGCTACATGATTGTGTTGAAGTCAGTCAGTGTTTTGGGAGTCAAAGTCTCCCTGAATGCTGCTTTTTATGGCAGGAAAGAAATGCTCTAGAGTACTGTGGAAAGGAAGACACAGAAGAGAGCAGGAAAGAAGTGTAGGTTAGAGAGAAACTCACATGATTCCTAAATCCAAATTCTTTGGATGTGATACCGTCCAGCTGGACACCACTGAGAAGGCTCACATGGCCTTTTCAACGAGCAGAGGGTTGGAGCAAATCAGTGCAACTTCAACTTCGAATGCTGGGAGTAATTCGCACAATTCACTGGTAGGTGGCAACACTGTGCAGAGCTAAAACACATGTGCAGACAGGCGATTGAAGGGCCTGGGTTAGCAGAGGGGTGACATCGAAAATACTGTATATTCAAATCTAGCGTTACCTAATTTTTTTGTAGAAAAATGGCTAAACTCTTCCTTATGCTTCTTCATATACTGACCGCACTCAAAAGTCTGAATAACCTTAAAACAAACACACACACCTGCAGGAGCGTGGGGTACATTTTTGATTGATGGAACAGAGGGGACAGCCGTCCCTTTGCCGCTAAAAGCTTTCCAAGAAGGCTTTAAGCACTGCAAGCTGGGCAAGGAAGGAGAAAAAGCAAGGTTAAAAAAACCCAAAACCAACAAAAAAACAAAAGGGGGGGGGTGGGGGAAGGATGGAAATTAAAGAAAAGTAAAGAAAAACAAAATAAAGGGAAAAAGAGACGTGATCCCGGGGGGAGGCGAACTTTCCTATACTGGGAAAAGATGTCCAATCCTCTCTCCCTCGGTCGCTCCCCCCGCAGCCCGGCTCGGAGCGCCTCCCTCCCTCCCCTCCCGCGGGCGGCCCCGCCCGGTCCCGCCGGGCTATAAGTGCGGGCGGCGGGCGCGGAGCCGCACGGATCGCTGGCGATGCAGAGCGCGCTGTTCCTGGCGGTGCAGCACGGCGGGCGCATGGAGCGGGGCGGCCGCCGCCGCAGCGACGCGGAGGAGGCGGAGAAGGGCAGGATGAAGAGAACGATGTGAGTCCCCTCACCTGCAACTCCCGGCTCTCGGGGGAACCTGTTGTTTGAGGTGGGGGACGGGAGGGGGGAAATAGTTTCGTTGCCCTGGGGGTGCTGTGAGTGGCTCTGGGTACAGAACTGGCAAAGTCACCTGAGGAAAATTCCTGCTGCTCTTGACGGTAAAGGGGCTGGTGTCTGAAGCTCTGAGAGTTGTAATTTTTAATAGACGTCTCCCTCTTCTTTCTTCCAGCATTAAAGATTGGAAAACAAGACTGAGCTACTTCCTGCAGAACTCTTCCAATTCTAATAAAAGGAAATCTAAGAAGGCAGGGAAACACCGCAACTACTTCAGGTAAGTTATGAGAAAGAGATTTTGTTTAAATAACTCAAGTGTTCTACAAAAACAGTAAAGCTCGAGCAGTGGAATCTAATGTTTCCCCTCTCTTCCTGCAGACCTTCCCCTGAAGAAGCCCAGCTGTGGTCAGAAGCCTTTGATGAACTTCTTGCTAACAAATGTAAGTTTGTCTTCAAAAAGTAACATTCAGGAGCAAAGGGATGGTGACGTTTATGTGTCTGTAAGAGATTGTTTCCTTCCATGTCAGCACTGTACATACTTGTGTAGACAGCTTCGATTCTGGTCTTGCAAGGGAAGCACATTAAACAGCTTAAAGCCAAAACTCTTGGAAGCATTCCTTAAAAAATTGTAAACTAATAATAAAACAAAGAATACCTCATGGTAGTGGATTTTTCTTTTTGTAGCCCCTGTAGCTAAAATCATACCTATCAGCTTGGCTTTGCCAAATTTGAAAAGAGCAGTTGTTCCCTGAGCTCACTGCATAACCAAGACTAATGCCTTCCAGTAACATGAGAAGGGTTCTGCAACACAAGTTCAGTGATCTCAGAGTTTTACTGTAGCTCTACACAAAGCAGCTAGTTCTACAGCAAAGCAAAAACAATAAGAAATAGTACTTTCCATTGCAAGAGTATTTCAGAGTTCTGTAGCAGTCATATTTACTTCATTGTAAAGGTTAATACAGGCAATTTTATCTAGGAAAAAACGTTTTTCTTAATGTATGTGTAGGCATCACATGAGGGAACATATCAACTAGAATTGGCTTTTTATTTCTTGTGTTTACCTAAAAAATGTCTAACTCAAAGTGAACCCTGCCAAACTGTTAGAACATTAACTTTCTTGCATATATAAATGTGGACATTTTTAATTGCTATATCACTGAAAATAACAGACCTACAGCAAAATACTTTGGTAGAAACAGATGTGACCAATGGGTAAATTCAAGCTTTCTGAAACAGTTAACTTATGGTGGCTTCTTTTTTTTTATTCTTTCCCTAGATGGTCTTGCTGCTTTTCGAGCTTTTCTGAAGTCTGAATTCTGTGAAGAGAACATTGAGTTCTGGTTGGCCTGTGAGGACTTCAAGAAAACTAAGTCACCTCAGAAGCTGACTTCGAAAGCAAAAAAGATCTACAATGACTTCATTGAAAAGGAGGCACCCAAAGAGGTAAAAAAACCTGGCTAAATTTAAGTGCTCTATTCTATGGGTTCTTATAGCCTTTATTTCTTTGAACTCAAGATACAGGTGTCAAACTGCATTGTACATATGTCAGTGTTAATATCTGTGTCTGAATGCAACTCTCTCCCAAACTGCCTTTTCACTGAGCTAGAAAGTGGCACAAGCAGTGTCTCAAAGTATTCTAATTTTAACTGAGAAGACAAAAACCTGAGTTTGGGTTTTTTGTAAAAAGAAGAATTTTCTTAAAGAAAGCTTTGTTAATTTTACCCTGTAGAAATAGGGTCTTGTCTTTTTTACCTCTTCAGAAATTATATTGTGTACTATACATACTTGAATTCAGTTCTCAGAAGTAAATGTCCTTCTTTCTGTATTTCAGATAAACATAGACTTCCAAACCAAGAACATGATTGCGCAGAATATTCAAGAAGCCACACATACCTGTTTCAGTGCGGCACAGAAGAGAGTTTACAGCTTAATGGAGAATAACTCATACCCCCGATTTTTGGAATCTGAATTCTATCAGGAACTGTGCAAGAAGACACCCATCACCAGAGAAGCCCAGGGGACATGAGCAATGGAGAAGAGGGAGAAGCAGCCTCTCGTCTAGTGAGGAAACAAAGCCACAGCTCATGGCAGTATCTTGACCCAAAAGACTGAGCACACAGTCTGTTTGCTGCCATGCAAGGACAAATACTGACTTTGGTGCAGAGCTGATGGCCGAGAGTGACACTTGGAGGGTGTTCAGGGGCGATGGCAGAAGTACGCCAACCAGCTGCTGACAATGCCTTCTCTGCCAGTGCTGCAGTGAGAAATGACTCCATCCATTAGACCAAACTGTACCGTGTAGGAGCCCTTCTGTCACAGCTGAGGAGCAATGCGGCAGGTCCCAACAGAGCTTCCTTCTTGTGAACAGAAGCTGTTCTCTGCAGTTGGGTAGTGCTGGGAACTTGAGTAATTGGTTGCTTATTTATTTTTCCTAAACCAGTGTTGCTGTTGTGAGTCGCTCGGTGTGTTCACACTGGTTCTGTTAACTGCCTCGAGCTGCCAAGAGCTGTGCTGTGTCTCTGTGCAACCTCCAAACAGTAACAGCACTGTGCAGCATGAGGTGAGGGAGGGCCAGAACTCAGTTCCCAGAGGAACAGGTTCTGCAACTGAAGCATGCACAGCTGAGTTGTATCAGCAGGACTGCACAGGGCCAGACTGAGGGCAGAACTTGGCCAAGGTGAACAGGAGCTGTATAGTATTATATTTATATATGGATTATGATTGTGTTGAAAGCTGCAATGTCATAATTCTGTCTAGAGGACAGCAAGCTTCAGTGAAGTTTTACTATTTTTAATAAACTATTTTGATACAAAGCTTCTTTTACTTGATTTGTTTTGTACACACAAATGTATACTGTCTGGCACTGGAATCCAAAGTATTGGATCTGTGAGTCTTGGGGGAGATGTTAATAGGGCTAATTTAAAGCAGTAAATTCTTAATCTATGAAGGGTTTTGTTTGGGTTTTTTCAACAGAATAAAAATCTCCAGAGCTTGAAGGCTTAACAGGGTCTTAAATGTCTTAAATACATTTCCATGAAACCCATCTCTAACACAGTACAAGGCACATGTATGGCTACACATGATGACAGATCAAATAGAGAGCAGCAGTATTGCTGGAGGTCACAGGATGACATTTGGAATAGAGGCATATAGTCCTGCACTTGCTTTCTGCTTCAGAAAGGGCTTAGGGAATTGAGTGTCAGGCTGCAAAACCTGTGAAAATTCAGTAGAGGCAATACAACAATAAAGGCATTTGACTCCTACCTAGGTTAGTGCTTCTTAGGCAGAAAGTTACCTGTCATCATTATTGTCAATTTTTCTGACAACATCCAAAACCCAAACTTCCAAAACAGTCCTGAGTTTGTTAGTTTCTTGGCATCTGAACATTAGGGTCTGTTTAGGTCCTGGCTCCTTGTCTCCATCCCTCAGGTCGCAGTTTTAAATTGCTTATTTCATACATATCCACTTTTATAATGGTCCACTTCTCCAATCACTAAGAAAACTTAACCACAGGACTTTTCACTTCAATTACACATCAAAAGGCTGTTCACAGGAACTACTTCATGTCCATATATAAACATTGCAGGAGTAAGTCTACAAGAAGGACAAGGAACTTCTTTTTACAAGAGCATGTAAAAAGTGACAGGACAAAGGGTGAATGCATTCAGACTAAAAGAGTAAATTTAGATTAGAGGGATTAGGAGGAATTTCATTGCTGTAAGAGTGGTGAGGACGTTGCACAGGTTGTCTAAAGAAGCTGTGGATGTCCCATCCCTGGAGGTGTTCAAGGCCAGTCTGGATGGAGTTCTGAGCAACCTGGTCTAGTGAAAGGTGTCTGTACCCATGACAGAGGGGTTGGAACTAGACAGTCTTCAAAAATCCTTTCCAACCCAAACCATTCTATGATTATGATGATTCTACATATAGCAGTGTATATACACACTTAAGCACATTTGTATATCTACTATATTGACTCTATACATGCAAATAAATTTATTACAGCCTCACCTTGCTATAGCCTTGTTTCTAGGGCTGTGGGAGCTGTCTCTCATACAGCCATAATTGCTGACCAATTAAGTCCACATAAAGGAAGCACAAGAAAAACTTATGCCAATAATTTACTGCAACAGAGGTGTTTTTACTAAGCAGGAAAAACAGGTTTGGGCTGATAATTGCTTTTTTAATATAACAAAATAATCCAAAGAGCATGAAAATAGCCAGAAGTATACCTAATAATGACTTGGAGGCAGGGCAGGAATAATTCCATGAATCTTCATTGACTTCAGTGAAACCGAACTACTCTGTGCCAATTTGAAATGTGGTAATTAACCACTGCTGGTGTCTTGGTTTAAGGAAAGAAATATTTGTAGTTCCAACAGGTACAATTTATAGCACAGTATGTAGCTCAAGGGGAAATCAGGTGGGGCTATTAGGCCTGGCACCCCTGCCTGAGAGCTGTCTTTGTGTATTTTTAAAATTTGACTCATGAACATTGAGTCTTAGAGGCCACGCAGGCAGCTTTGTAGCTTCCACAGACCATGCCACTGGGATAGCAAACCAACCAAGCCCTGCTGAGTCCCTGCACATTCTGTCTGCAGTGTTTGGCTCCAAGGCTAAGCTGTGCAGAAAAACAATTTTGTGCATCAGTGGCCAAAAAAAAAATTTTATTAAAATACAACATGCCTTCCAACAGCAGCTTTTCCAATTTTTTTAATCAGAGCACTGTTCTCCCAACTCCCAGGTATAAGCTCCACCACAAAAAGGATACTACATGCACATTGGGAGTGCTGCAACCCAAGAGAATATTATGAACAACGATGGCTTTAAGAGATGCTGGCTCTGTATTCCAGGCAGGCTTACAGCTGCAGTTAAAATTGGTACTCCAGTATTGGTATCCAAGGGCAACAAATAATAAAGTTCTCATTCCCCCACAGCCCGTCCAAACATTCACACACACCCCCAGTCCCACTGGGCTGCCCACAGCCAAACACACCCTGATGCCAGGGAAAAGACTGGTCTGGGAACAGCAAAGTTGGTGGGGCGGCGGGGTGACAGAGGTGGGTGTGCCAAGGTGTGGGTGCTGCTAAGCAGCTGGTCAGAGCACCATCCCTTTTTTAGGCTTCCATCAGGTTATAGAGCTGCTCCAGTCCTATTTAGGATATGGGCTGGAGCCACAGAAAAATAAGAAGGGATCTCAGTGGGTAGCTGCAGAGTTGCATGGACCCTGAATAAGCTTGCAAATAAGCTTAGCACTGATAAGGAAAGGAAATACTGCAAGAAGCTGAGGAGTGAGAAGCTGCCATGTGTAGGAAGGCACCCCAGCACCCTGGTGCAGCTTTCAGCTGCACAACAAGCCCTGCCTGATCCCAGACAACTCAATGCCAGCTCATGCCCTCCTAACATGCCTGATACTAGCACATAAAGTCCGAGGATCTAAAATTGCTGAAAATCACCAGCAAATCTAGAATAAAAGTGACTTTTAACTATTCACGTCACTGTTTTTAAACCACAATCTCACCGCTTTTCTTAGCTGCTAGAGGCAAGCAATTTCCCTGCTTTTGTATCACAAAAAATCCCACATCTCTCACCCTTGTGATAACAAATTAAAATTCAAAATAGCAACTGGAGTATCTCCAGTAATTTCTCAAACCAAAATTTAATGCAAAGATTACATGTATACTTAAAAGTAATTTTCCACACCAACCACATGATTTTGGGAAACTAGGTCAGGAGTTTCAACTGGCTGCATCTAATAGCTTGGTTTTTTTAAGGGCTTGTGCAGCATAGGGCAAGCTGAAAGAGTCCTCTATGCCATCAAAAGAAAGCATGAAAATTAACCTCCTAAAACACGACACCAAAGCAACTGACCCTTATCAAGTGCTCTGCAGCTCAAAGGCTGGAGAGGGCCTCTGAGAAGAGGGGAAGCTCAACAGGGAGAATGATTCACCACTCCAGCCGAATGGGAAAAGAATGCAACGCAATAAATAAAGGGCAATGCAGGGCTCTTGCTCCATATGTTTGTGTGTTGTGGCTGAAAGTTATACTGAGACTATAAATAAAATCAATCTGCTTTTCCACTTGAAATTCTAGATCTCTGTTTGGAGAAGGGAACACTAGTGATGGTTTAAAGGGTTTTATATGCACACATGCATGTGTGTGAAAGGGTTTCTTGGATTAGACTTCATAGTTTGGCAACTTGAATGGAGCAGAAAAGTAACCTTTAGAAGTAGTCTTAGGATCTTCACAGCTTTGTTTTTTTTGTTTCCCAGATCTGACCTACTCTGATACAAGAGGGAAAAGACAGTCAGAACCTGGAAGAGAATCCCAAATTCCACTTACTTGGTAGAATTCCACCTTCAGGTAGCAAAATACCAGCAATGGCTCCTCTTTTATCCCACCAGCACAGGAATTCCTGGGGCACTTGCCAGCTCACGTGTGACAGGGAGCAGGAGATGGACACAGAACTGGCAGCAAGGCTTCTACACCAACCTTCTACATCAACCCAAGGTCCATGCAAGAGATAGGCCAGAAAAAGGGCTGGTGACAGACCTACCTAATGGTCCTGGATTGATCCTGGAGTGAGAGCTTGACGTGAAGTTGCACCTACAGCAACGTTCAGGGGAAAGGGAGACCTCAAGGCTGAGCTTAAATGGAGGCACAGCCAATAGGCAGCGGGGGGGACACAGGTGGGGCTGCTCAGGGGCCGTTAGTGCCCTCAGGGGCCTGACACAAACACAAAGAAATCCTTTGTTGAGGGCTCCTGCACTGGCCATATGAGTCCATCAACTCACAAACCCAAAGGTGGCTATTTCTGAGGAGACTCTGCAGTCACATTTGTGGTAAAAAGCCTCAGCAACTGGCCTTGAATAGTCCTGTAGCTGTGTTAATTGGCATTACCCTGACTGCCCTAACTGGGAAATGAGGGCTGGCCAGCACAGAAGCCCATGAAAAACAGTCCCGCTGTTATTCTACGTAGGAGTTTCAAATGCAAGTCCTTTGGCAATCTTTCATTAAAATAATCATTTAGATCAGAGTTTCCAACAGCTACAAAGTACCCATGAGGAGCAATTAAATAATGTTCCATTAAAAATATTAAATATTCCATTCAAGATAATCTAATTGACATAAATTAGTACTTATGTTCCCCAGCCAGTTTTCCCACTTGGGATCTCATGGAATAAGTTGCATTTCTGAATTACAGATTTAGACTAGAGAGCAGCCCAATGGCTTTTTGGATGGGAGCCTGACTTTGGGCTTTCAGGGCATGTGGTACTAATATGATATTTATAGGGCTCGGGAAGCCGGCTGTCCAATATGGAAAAGGAGCAGAGTGGGCTGTTTATTGAGCTGATGTGTTCTTATGCCTTTGGGGGTGTCCAAGGGATATGGAAATAACAGGAGCATTGCAGAATATATGTATGGCAGAGGGGCAGTGAGGGTCTGCCCTTGCACCTGCTTGATTTAACTACTGTTTTTAAAGGCCAGCAGAATTAAGTGGTTCACTGGGACCAGCCAGAGCTGATGGGGCTGAGCTTGGGAGGTGAAGGGGCACCGGGTGGGTGCCGTCGCCTCTGTCCTGGGGCCATCACAACTGCGGCATGTGCAGATGTTGGAGGCTTCCCCTGCTCTCAGCAGGGTTTGTACTGCGTCAGAGGGATTATCTGCTGTGTGTGGCTGCCCTCCCTGGCGCCCGCCCAGCCTGAATACGTCTGTTTGCAGAGCTGAGCTGTCTTCTGGCTTGGCTGCAGTTGGTTCCTGCTGTTTACTTTCCCTGATACCTACTCTGGGCTGGGACCAGGAGTCTGAGCATAGGGAGGAATGACTGCCAGGCAGGACAAGACTCTTCCAGCCACCTTTGGTGCCATTGGCAGACTGAAATGTCATTTTTGCCACTTATCCTCCCTGCAGGCTGCTGCATTCTGGAGCAGGGTCCTTCTGTTTTCCAAAGGACAAGTCAGCTTGCTCAGCAGCAGCAGCCCTTCAAGATGAAAATGCTTGATAAATACACAGCATAAATGGGTCACAGCTGAAAGCTGAGGGAAAGACCAACCATGACATTAGGATCAGAGAGCCACAGAGCTCTGTGGAGGTCAGGGTGGAGTGACATAGTTACACGATCCTACTGGCTGCAGCTCTGTGATGCTATGAAGATTAGACATTTTCCAACAGACTAATGCCTGTGTGAACACATGGGTCACTACTGCAAGTATACAGAATTTTCACAATAAAGATTATTGGCTTCATCTTTTTAGAGGGAAAACCAGCTGTACAGAGCTGGGTGTGAGAAGGGGTTAGATTAGTCTAACACAAAGGGACCAAATTAATTTTCATCTGGAATCTGACAACTATGTTATGTCTCTAAAGAGACACAAGTTAGGGCCAAATCCATCATTTTGAGGAACCTACTAAGTTAGGAGTCAGCTCAGCATTCATACAGCTCATCCTATAAGTCACAAAGGAAGGAACAATGTCTCTTATTAGCACTAAAGTAACAACATATAAATTATGACATTGCTCTCTCAATTCTACCTACAGCTAACATTTGCTACCTGGTCATTGGTCCCAGTCCTGATGTAGGGTGCTGTAGAAGTGCTGCAGCTACCCCAAGCTACCCCACTGTATATGTGCCTTATTAATGCTGAGAAGCTGCAATTTTGGCAGTCGTTTGCAATAGTCTGGCAAGTAAATAGTTCCCAACATCTGGAAAAGTCCATGTGGGAGAGATTTTTTTCAAAACAATTTCTTGAAGGTTCAGAGGCCTCTGTGGGTCTCTCACTAGGTTTTGTGTCCTCTGTGCCTCAGAGTTGCCTGGGGATGCTGGTGGTGCAACTTCATGTGATAATGAAGCTCTGGCACAGCCTACCACTTTGAAAAGAGATCGATACAAGTGTGAGAATAGTACTTGGCATCAGCCTTTATACCTCCTTTTAAAATTGGATCCTAGGACTGTTCCCAGCTAATCTAAGCTTTGCTTAGCCACCCAGATCCCCCTGACACTGGCAGTGGTCACAGCATAGGCCTTTACAGTGTGGCTTAGAAAGTTCATGTCTGGAATGGAGCAGTGGAATTTGGACGTTTAATGACTAGAAGACAAAAGATCATGTTCCTGGAGATCAACATGTAAGGTAAGTGTTTAGATACAAAACCTGAAAAGGCTTCCAGCCAACTTTCCTTCTCCATTTTACTTGTGTCCCATTCAAGTATTTCTTCCCACAATCTAAAATATTATGTATGCAAAATAATGTCTTGTAGTTGTTTGACTCTAAAGAAATACTTTTTATAAAGTGTGGTGTTCTGAAACACATATGCACTTGTAAAGCATTTCTTCATTTGTATGTTTCCTTACAAAAACAAAAAAATCACAATGGTACAAACCACACCATGCTCTGGAACAAGAAGTCTGCACTCTGAAGGGTCTCCTGGTGTGCTCATGCCCTGTAACTTCTGGAGAAGGAACTTACATCTCAGACAAAATAACTTTAGCAAATCTGTTAGTATTTTTTTCTCAGAATTGCTAATTGTGGGAGAACCTCCTGAAAGTGGCTTTTGCCTGCCTTCTCTTTTCATTGCTGGAATTGGAAGAAACATGTTTCTTAATCAGCTCTACTGGCCACTACAGAACAGTTATTCTCCTTCAGTAATTTAATTTCTGTGAGAAAACCAAATGTTTATCAGGGCAACAAACTAATGACAATGTCTAGTATTGAAAAGGGCAGCAAGCAGCAACTATAGCAGCTGTACCCCATATCCCAGCTAATGCACCTGTCCTGCAGCGTGCCTGTGGTATTCAACCTGGAGTAATTATTACATAAAGCCTAGCTGAGCAAAGGCTGTTTTTTTATGGTGTTCACCAGGTGTTTGAGCAAGGTGTTGGATCTGGTGTCAAATAACCCCAGTACAAATACACTGTTGAACTCCTGCCCTCTGCAGAACTAAGGGTTTGCAGAGGGAGAACCAGCTCAGTGAAATAACAGCATTGCCCAGTTGACCACCAGTGCATCCAGAGATAACTACAGCCCTTCTCCAGCCTCCTCTGAACAAGGAGCTGGATATTCCTCAGCAGGTTTCTCCCCAGTGCCTCACTCTGTGATAGAGATGGGCAAACCAAATCACTGATTTTTAGGAAGAGCAATATAGTAGGAATATTAAATAGAGATCCTCAGCTTTGTGCAGGGCAATTATACTAATCTAGAGCATCCAGAAGATCTCAGCTAATAGAGTGTAACAGAAACAGCAAGGCAGGTACTACGCCTATAATCATGTTCTAATAGCCACCTCCCAAAAGTAGCACCTAGAAACCTCAGAGGGTTGTGAGTGTCCATGAAACATCCCTTCAGCATTTACCAGTATGCTTTTAGAATAGGAGTATGACTCCAGCCCAGCAGCTTAGCATAATTACAGGAATACTGGGATTGAAGAGAAGTACACTTGGCATGGGAAGTGGCTTCTCTAGGGAAGACAGGGCATTCCCACAAGGCCAGCCACATGGCTGGCAGCATGGTCAAAACAGGACGTTGTAGAGGATGGCTGGCCACTAGTGAGGGGAACAGACCTGCCAAACATTTGCTTCAGCTGTATGAATCACCACCAAGCAAAGGTTTTAGTGGCAGCCTCAGGATGGGAGAGTCATCCCCTGTTCACACATGAGCAGGTAGAATCAGATTGGACTCGGAGAGGAGTCTGGGAGGAACATATTTTCCACTAGGAAGTAGTAAGTGACTAATAATGATGGCAGTCATTAACAAGGTGACAAGTTAGGAAATAATGTCCAAAGACAGGAGCAGCTCCTCTGAGTAAGCTCTGGCTGGTGTAGCATTGCCCTACAGCTCCCCAAGGGGAAGGCTGGGCTTGTGCAGGTGTTGCTGGTGACAACCGTAGGACCAGGAATTGATGCCACCTGAAACAAACAAATATAAGGGGACCAAAGTACTATTTACAGGCAAAGAACATGTAATCTGCAGGGTTTGCATGGTTGCAGTGCCACAGACAATAGAGAAGTGTGCGTGAACTGTCACTAAGGAAGTGTAGCTGATTGCCAGAAGATAGGAAATATTCCCCTCCTCAGATCAAGAGGAACTGGCAGGAGCATCACTGCTTGCACTCCCTGAGGATAGAAATAATGCAGCTGCTTTGTTGCTTTACTGACAACAAAGTATATCTTTTGCCTGTGGGACTTAACATGGCCCAAATTACTTTTTCCTGGAAACCACTCGTTGAACTGACATAACCACAAATGAATACACAGGGTTATTTTAACAGCCATTTACCAAAACCAGACACATTTGGGCATCTTTTTTTAAATCTCAACATGCTGTTAACATGCGTACCGAGGGATCTTTAGTGACATCCCCAGCTGGGTGACATCTGTTTAGTCACATCCTTCCCAGTCCCACTGCACTGGGTGACTGACAGGACACAGGATATGCATTTGCTGGGAGAGCATCAACATTCAATGAGCTTTCCATTGGGTGTTGCTAGCTGCACAGATTCAGGGAATTTTGCTCAGACAAATGAAGGATATGGTCTTCATGTTACGCTTTGGTCTGACGTACCAACAGCTGCTTTACCGGGGAACACAACAGTCATGCTCCCCCACTCCCCCCCCTCCCCGGTCCCTGCATGGCCTTCACTGCCCTTGCATGTGATTTAGCAGCTGTGCAGCTGCTGTGAAGCTGGATGAGCAAGATGGTCAGGCAGGAAGTTGTTCTTTTTTGGTGGGTTTGTTTTCCATGGGATCAATTCACTGATCCAACTTACCCTGCAGACATGCAGATGAGGGAGATGGGAAAGAGAGGAATGCACTGGGGAGGGACCATGACCAGGGCTACAGGAAGGTGTGGCTGACTGACGTCGGGGTTCAAGTCCCTCGTCACTGCTTCTCTGTTTGCACTTTACCTCCACCTGCCTTTGGTGCATCACCAACCTCTTCATGAGGAATGCTATTCATCTGCAAACAGCACTGTTAGTTTTCTGCCCCTCCTTCTTCTTGATAACCCAGTCAGGCTGGTCACAGAGCAGCACATCAGGAGACCCTTACAGACTGTGGGAGCAGCTGAAATGGTAGATATAACCAGCAAAGCTGTGAATGTGGTGATGTCCAAACAGGGAAAGGGCAGCTTGGGTCAGTCATTAGGAAAGAGAAGGGCTGGTTGGCTGGTTTAACATCCAATAAATGGTTTCACATTACAGATCACCTGAGTACCTACTGACGCTTAACAGATTTGTTGGGAGATACAAAGTTCAATTATGGCCTGGAAATAATTTTAGTACATTGGTAACATGACCTGGTCTGAGTCACGGCTGTAATGCAAATGGGCAGAAGTGTCAATGGACAAAGCTGTTCAGCATCATCCTTTTCCAAAAGCAGCTTACCTGGCTTCCAAACAGAGCTAAAAAAGCACTATTGCAAATTCATATCTTCCAACAGTACATCTTCATTTATTTAGTAGCTTTCCAATGATGAGAACAGTTTCCAGAATAAGTGAAACCCATGCTGTTTTGGAACAGAGAATACTGCCTACAGGGTACTGATTTTTATAAGGCAAATATCAGACAACTAATCCACTGCCAGGAGACAGTGCTACCATTGATTAAGGTAGCTAGCTGAGTTTGCCGATTTCTACAATATTTCAGCATCACCAAGCAGTGATACCTTCTAAACTAGTTAGAATCATACTGACTTATTCAAGAATCCGGTGTATTTGAGATGAGGGTTAGTTTTGACTTACTTTGTTGCTTCATCTTTCTTACTGTATAGTTTAGAAATATTCTGCCCTCTCAAGCACTACCTGTAACAGAAAAAAAGTTTTACTGGAAGCAGCAGCATGAACATGATATTACTATTCACTGCAGTTACCACAATTACATCTTGACAGGGGCCAAACAGTTCCAGTTGAAGCAAGGACTAACTGTTCTTGCTCAAACAGCTTCAACTTTTACCTAAAATTTGCTCAAGTTTCAATGAAATTTAAATTAGAGTACATGTGCGCTCCTAACTAACCTGTATCTCCTTCTTTAATCTCTCCCAAAGAGACAGGGATGCATTACTTGCAAATAGGGATGAAGCAAGAGAGTGCTGTGATTGATCCCTGCTGCAGTTTCAGAAATACCAAGAGACTTGGATAAGTTGATGTAGCAGGTTATTTCCCTTTCCCAGAGCCTGATGACTGATGATAATTATTTCTATTCTTACAGTCTTCCCCAACTACCGTTTCTATTTACTGTCATAGCTGCAGTATTGCAAAACTCAGGGAATCCTTTTCACCCACATTTTCTCCTTGGCAGGAATAGATGAAGTCAGCAATATTGGATGTCTTTTTTTTCTCTGTCTTCCTTTTATGAACAAAGAACCCAATCTGTCCTTGGTCACTAAGAGCTGAATCTAATGGACAGAAAATAGCTGTGAGATGACCTTGTAGCCAGGTTTCTGGTTGGAAATGTCTTTGAAATGTAGCTTTTCTGTATCACCAAATGACGCCAGTCACATCTTGCTGTACATTGCCAGCACAACTTTCCTTCCATTAACCTCTGCAGAAGCCACTTTCCTCCCAGGGGGAACATCCGATGTGTTTTCCAAAATAGATTCCTCATGCAGGGAGCATTTACATTTCCGATTAACCTTTCACAAGAAGCCAGGTTTGTCTGAAACCACGCTGGTGTTGGAAGCTCAGCCAGCATCACTTCAGTCATGTTGCACCTGCAGAAATGCTACTTTGCTTTCTTTCGGGATGAGAATCAAGCCTTCCAAGACCTACAGCTCTGCTGGAAAGTCTCAGCTTCAGCATTTTCCCTCATTTATCATAGAGTCATAGAATGGTTTGTGTTGGAATAGACCTTAAAGATCATCTAGTTCCAACACCCCTGGACACCGGCAAGGACACCCTTCACTAGACCAGGTTGCTCCAAGCCTATCCAATCTTGCCTTGAACACTTTCATGAAGGGAGCAGCCACAGCCTCTCTAGGAAACCTGTACCAGTGTCTGACCACCCTCACAGTAAGGGATTTCTTCCTAATATCTAACCTAAACCCACTCTATATCAATATAAAGCCATTCCCCCTTGTCCTGTCACTACATCTCTTGTAAAAAGTCTCTGATACAGAAGGCTAACTGGTACAGCTCTTGATTTAGACTCAAAATAAAGCACAGTGGGTTACATCACGAAATACCTGAGCACTCTGTAGGTGGCTTAAAGCATTTTTCTTTCTGACAGGTGTTAGGTAATATATCCAAATTATTGATTAATAGCTAGATCTGGTGCCAAGGGAAATCATCCCATTTACTTCAAGGACTGATCATATATTTCTGCCTATTAGTTAGAGCTTGGATAGGAGTTACCGCCTGTAAAGATTGTGTTTAAAATACATATTGTCATTAATATTAAAGTAAAACATATATGAAATAGCAACTGTTTTGAATAAAAAGATATTCCGCTCGAGTTTAGCCTTTCAGAAAAGCCTGAAATTCAAATGAAGTAATCAGCCATAAACTTCAGCATTAACTTCATCTTTTGTCATTTCTCCATCTGAGCATCTGTACAGGGATGTTGTAAGAATGCAGCTAAATACATTGAAGAGGAGGTTATTTATTTATTTTCTTTAATGAAAGTTTTAAAGACATGGAAATTGAAGAAATGCAATACTAGATGTTAGGAAAGGCTCAATAATTGGCACAAGAGACAAAAGTAAAATAAATGTATACATTAAACTTATGCTTATAGTTCTTTAATCTTTTAGACTAACCAACTCTGTTTTAGCGAAAAAGTATTATCCAGAACATAAAAGGGAGGGTTTTTTCTGCACTATTGAGCATAAATTTTGTACTAGGTTTTGGGCCATTAATTTTGAATTAATTAGGCATATGTGTAAACTGCAGTCAAAGTTGTGACTTACAACTTTAAATCCTGGAGAAGAACCTGCCATGTTTTCACAGCTGGTGTGGTGTGGTCATGGGTGATGGGGCAGCCCTGGCAGTGGAGGTACCTTTTCTTCCATCCTGGAGCAGCCCCAGGTTATTAAAAAGCTTTTTTTTCTCTGCTGTACCTGCTGTTAGTGGCCAATATCAGCTTTCCAGCTCTG
>VYZS01070880.1:7420-20089 GCA_013400695.1 Neodrepanis coruscans | reverse complement strand
AGTGGAGGTACCTTTTCTTCCTTCCTGGAGCAGCCCCAGGTTATTAAAAAGCTTTTTTTCTCTGCTGTACCTGCTGTTAGTGGCCAATATCAGCTTTCCAGCTCTGGAGATTTCTCTTTTTGCCTCCTGAAAGATATTTGCTGAGAAGTCATGTCTGAAGAATGGTCACCATCTTCAACAATTACAGTTCTGGGAATAGGTGAGTGACAAGAAAATCTTCCAGTTTCCCTGGTGGCTGGTCCCCTGTGTGGACATGTGGGAAATGGAGATGAGAAACCTCATTTTGGGTACACATAAAAAGAACTAAGGATATACACCCTAGCTTAGACTTGGCTCTGCCATACAACAAGGCTGGCACACTATAGTTGCAAAAAGGGAAGTTATTGCTATATCTTTCTTGCTTCTCAAACTAAAATGAGGCCTTTTAAATAGAGTATAGAATTTGCAAAAAAGAGATGGTTGGTATAAAGACTGGCATTTATAAATGTCAGCATAACACAATTTTCTATTCAAAATAGCCTCTCAGTTCCTTAGTCTGGGAAAATATGAAGCAATTCAATGAGGTTACAGTGATGCTTTGATATACTGGAAAAAAAAAGGCTTTAATTCTTTCCACGTTAAACATTTTTTTCATAGGAGAATTTGCTGGAATAGTTAATGTGGAATAAAATAATCCATAGTACTCAGTCCAGGATAGAAATATTCAGATGTTGGTACCCAGCTGTCTTTTCCTTAATTAGTTTAGCCCATTTAAGGAATTACATTAAGCTAAAATGGACTATCATTTGGAGTGGCTCCAGGAACACAGACATTCAGGAATCACTTTAAATTTTAAATAAACCTGAGCTAATTCCAGAGCAATTTCCTAACGCTAAATTTTATTTTATTGCCATATGTTATTGGGAGAAGATGGAAAATAGAGACGTATGAAATCCCCAGGCAACATCAGAAAAGCTTCCAAAAGCAATTTTGGCTTCCCTGAGCTCCTGCTGCCTTCAGTAATCAGTGCTCAAGACAAATCCCGTTACTGCACTGGACAACTTTCCCATTCAGAGATTTGTTTCCCACAGAAAAACCCATGGGAACAAGATAATAAGCAGAAAGCCCCAGATTGTGAAATCAGATGTTCATCTCCCCACTGGGGAACTGGCAGAGGGTGTGTTCTCTGGAAGGACTTCACACCTTGTTCCCCAACAGCCAGTTTTGAAGGAGTTTAATATTTTAAGATGAGAAAAAAGAGGAGGCAGAGGGACCTGTTTAAAATTTTGCAAATAGTGCAGAGAAGTTTATTAAAAACAAAACAAACACTTCTTGCTTCACAAAATGCGGGAAGTCTCTGGCACCCAACTGCATCTGCTGGGAGGCAAAGCTAAACTGAACAAGTGGGAACATGTCTGCATACACTCTGTAATTACACTCTGGATCATCCAGAGGCTGAAAGTATCAACAGTAGTCAAGATATGACTAGCTAGATTAAAAACATAAAATTAGACTGAGTGATTATTCGAGCTGATAGCCTGCTTGCAAGAAATCTCTAAGCAGTGGTTTGCAGCCAGAGCAGAAACAGAGAGGGATCATCTTGTCTTTGCACACTTCAACATGTGTAAGGCAAGGAGCAGGGATTCATGCCACTGTGCAGAGCACCCTTAAGAATAAAGGGGTTCAGCTGACATGCAGATCTAGGAATGGGAATGGGTTAAAGCAAAGCCAAAAAGCTTCTTAAGACTTTTGCTGAGGTTATAATTAGGACTTAAGTGCTTCATATTTTCTCTGCCCCTCCTGTACACTCTTGTAAGCACACATAGCCAGCACTGCCAGTTGTTGAATTCTGCAGCTAAAGAAGAGGCAAAAATTCAGCCATGTAAAAATGGTAAAAAATCTGTGTGATTAAATTTCTTGTTCTGCATTATCACTTCAGGAGACCAGGACAAGCATGTACACTCCAACATAAAAGTATTTGCCTAATTTATATCAGAGATGCGTTTCTACATTATGCCAAAGCACATCCAGGGCTTGAATAGCATAGCACAAGGCACTTAAGAAAGAGGCAAAGGCAGCATTATGCTGCAAAAATGCGGTCTGAAAATCATGTGCAATTGTCAGAGACTGGAATGCAGTCCCAGAGCAGCGTAACTGGGGACTTCCCATCTATATTTAGGGTATTGCAATCCTACCCTCTTGCCCACACGTCCTCACCCCCAGCAGGATGCCAGCTCTGGCATTTCTGGCTCAGAAAGTGAGCCAGCTCTCTGTATCCCCTTCCACGTCACTGTCGCAAGTATCAGCTGTCGGGTTGGGGTGAGAGTGTGTGGCAAGGCAGGGCTTGATGGCAAAAACTGTTCACCACTTCCAACTACTTGGAAGTAGTGGTGGTTGAGAGAAAGGTTAAGGAGTGACTCAGAGCTGTCAAACCCTTGATAGCACACAGTGTTAAACCTACGTGCATAGTTCCCATAGGAGCTGTTTGCACTGCACCCAGAGCCTGACCCACAGAATGGGCTTTGATAACCTCCCATGCTGCAAGCCACAGCAGGATTATTAACAACCCTGCAACCAATTATGCTTCATCTGCACGTCCCAGTGAGCATGAAGCTGGTATTTACACTGCAGTACCTGTGCACATTCCCACACTTCCAGCCAACAGGAGCAGGGACTCACATCAATTCCCCATCATCACGCATATTAGAGAAAGGTGCACCCTTCAGTGCTCACACACCATTCTGCACAAAACCAAAAGGAATGTTCAGTTTAAAAATAGAAACCTCATGCTCATGGCTTGTTTGACTTGCTGTTCACACAGGCCAGGCCAGAAAGCTTAAGTACAGCCTTTGTTCTTGCTCTGTCAATTTGAGACTTACTCAAACAGTTGTCAGGTGGCACAAGGCTTTTTTTAGTGAAGCCCCATCTACACCCAGCACTCCCACTCACACTACTCATTACGCCACTTGCTAATATTTTCTGTATCAGTCACTGCTGCAACCCAGGATGTACATATTGAAATCTGCCTTTCCCTTTTGATTCATTCAGAGATATCATCGTGCACTGCTCCGGATGTCAGCGCAGTGACACTTACACACCCTCATGACACAGCTTCCTGAGAGGAGCAGTAAAAGTAGGGCAGTGAAGAAGTGACAGAAAACAATCATGACATGGTAATTAATTGGGTATTTGGTAATATGCTGTAGTGAGAGTATTTGACAAGATTTGGGAAAGGAAAATAAAAAGTGAAAGTTTAAGGCTTAGAACCAGATGTAGATTAAAAGCACACTGCACTTGGGTAGCATTTCTAACTTACAGGATCTTTTCTGCTTTATGAGAGCCTTCATTTATTGGAGCTGTTGTTTAATATGACTAATTCAATTTTCTTTAAAAAAAATGTTTATAGCATTTGTGGTTGCAGAGCAAAGGCTGAAATGTGACTTCCAAAAGCACAAAAGACTACATAAAAGGCTAATAACCTCCACTTTCCTTCCCAACCCAAATTCTGTTTTTCTTATTATTTAAGAGGTCTTAACCTTTTAATTCTTATTGAGTGTTTAGGACTAACAGAAAACAGTGCAATGCCATTTCCTTTGCCTGGAGACCCTTTTGCTGCAGCACAGAGGACCCGCTGGAAAGTGACAGGCTCACCACTGTGGAATGTTTAAAAATTATTACCTAGACCTAGCTGTGGAGAGTCAGAGCCAGACTTTCAGCAGCATCTTCTTAAAATAGCAACTGTTTTACTTGGTTTATAAATCTAAATACCATTTATGGACATAACCCCTCAAACAGGGTGGAATCCCCTTTTGATGCATGGACCATGTGTTTCAGACTGCAAGAATCAAATGAAACTTCCAAGAAAAAGGCACATCATGGAAAAACCTACAGACAAACAGCAGAGGTGATGTCCGAGTGTTGAGTTGCGTACAGATGTGCACACTGTATATCACTGTTCATTTAACACCTACCACTCTATGAGCACAAGGGGTGAAAGAGCCCCTGGTCTCTGTCACTTTCCCTGGGGACAGCCACATCCCAGCCCCTGCCATCAGCAGCGGGGACAACACATCCCAGGGCAGCCCCTGGGGTCACAGCAAGGGCATGCACGAAGGGCAAGAGGACTAGCACAGATTGCTGCAAGAGCAGGCAAGAATTGCCTTGATGATGACAAAGAAGCAATTGCACAATTAGCGTAGAAAGAAACAGGCTGCTATATCTGTCACCTCTCCAAGGAGTGTCGCAATACCTGTGCGTCCCTCACAACACCTTGTACCTAATTCAGTGCAATCTGCACAAGGTTTCACCAATGAGGGCTTTTTCTGTGTGTGTGTATTCTAAAATTTACTAGGGCTCGAAGATTTTCAGGGTTTTTTGGGTGTTGGTTTGGGGATTTTTTGTTACCACATTTAGCAGTACATTATTCTGGTTTCCAGAAACAACCGGTGGAGTTGGACAGGGAGATATTAAAAATCCCGAGTCAATCTCAGGGTAAAGGCAATTCTTTCCTGAAGTGTTCTGTCTAGTTCTCACACCTGCACCTATGCGGACTGAGGATCTGAGCACATGGATGTCACTGTCCTAAGTACATTGGATTTACGTTTATTTTTGATCCTAGAACATCTTTCCTCTATGCTGATGACACAGCAATGAAAAATTTAGAGGAAGAAAAAATAAAGTTCAAGCAGAACCCAGAACTCAAACATTTTACGTAAGAGTCTCTGAGACAGCACATTTTTAAACAAGTGCTGCAGTTAAGTTCTAAACCTGGTTGCATCTTTGTAAATGCAAGAGGCAGACAATAAGTAAGCATAATTAGTTATATTTGTATTTTCCATCTAAACATTTCAAGAGCCAGAAAGAGGACTGGATAGGACTGGGTGCACAAGAAGTTAATGTACGACAACATTATTTATAAATAAATTCTCTGAGGAATGATACAAACAACTTTTCTAACACAAGTCTTAAATTTTTGCCATATTTTCCTTAAACACTTTGAGGAGTTTTGATTATTCTTTCAAAGAAACTGCCAATGTCTCATACAAATTTCTGAGATAGTTCAGTGAATTGCTAAGAAGCAAAGGTTTCCAACACCAGATTGCTCTCTGCTAGGCTCTGCAGAGCAGCTGCCTCACAGGTGAATTTCAAAGTGAGAGGAAAGTTTGACAGCAGCTGAAAGAGCTTGTGCCTGTGAGACACAGAGAGCAGTGTTGCAAGCCCAGGAGGGTAGAAAAACATTTCCATCACCAGCCATACCCCTACTCTAGAAAAACACAGTTTTTATTTTGGGTGCTCTGGCCACAAAACACTTTTGCCTGTGTTAAATGAATACCCAAGTGCCTTTGGTCTATGCAAAGTTTTGTACTTTTTCCTTCAAATATAGGGCAGAGCCCTGCACCTCCTCCCGCCAGCAAGCCCGGATCCCTGACAGAGGTTGTGACTCCCTTCCTGCATCACTGGAGATAGATTGCTGGTACATCAGAGATTACTGAAAAGCCCAGACCAGACCATTCTTGTTTAGGGAGAAAATGAGAAAGAACAAAAGGTGACTGCGGGTTATGTTTATAGACGTTCTGTGCAACAGCAAAGCTGTACAGAAACTAGAGAATGCACAAGGGCACCAAAAAATACCAGTTCCATGCGGATTTTGTATGTCACCTACCTGTGAATGATCTGCACAGTAAGGAGGGTAAAGCTTCCCACAGCCCTGCCCAAACTAGGACAGCAGTATGCATTTCAAGTGTCAAAGCACTAAATCAAAGCACTACTTACATTCTAGATTTAAAAATCATGTCTTGATGTATATACTCAGGAAAGACTAAGCAAAGTTTTGCAACCATAATTCAAATGTATCTTTTACACAGCCAGTTTTGCACCCATCATTATGTCCTTTTGACACAGATGTACGTGCATAATTTACGCACTGATGCAATACCTATCTGTGTAATACACGATGATCTGGTGACATTCACCAAAAATTCTCAGGGAGGAAATCCTGATGGCTTGGCACTGCCTTCGTGCAACCTGCCCTTCCTTCCTCCTCTGTAGAGCACAGAGCGCAGAAAGTACAGAGGATGTCCTCTGCCATCAGCTGTACATCCAAACAGCACAGATCCCATGTTATTCATTTCCCCGTATGGTTCAGGTTCATTTACACTGTTCACAAATAGATACACTGTGTTGTCAGATGCAATTTCATGGCATAAAATATCTCTCTCCTGGCATGCTCTATGACCTCTTTGTGCTTAGTACACAAACAGTAAAAATGTGCATTTAATGTATTTTGTCTCTGGTTTTGAGAAAGCCTGCTACTTCTAGCTAAGTAGCTCTGAATGTTTGTGTTGGAATTCTTGGAATAATTCATCCTCTTGTAGGGTCACTAGATTCTTACTATTAACATCAAAAGAGTTTAAACCTAACCAATAATTCTGAACCAAATACTTGTTATTTTTTTCAATAGAAACACTACCTCTTGATAGTCTTTCTAATGGTCTATCTGCTTGTCATGACTTTTGATACAGTCTGTGATTGGCATTAAAGAGGCTTGGAAAATCCAGGGGAGGGAATGGAAAAACCCTAGAGCCTCTGGTTTGGGATCTATCTGAAATGCATTGATGGATGCTGATAGCATGTAGGAACACAGTTCCAATAAAACACCCACTGCCACCAAGATGTCTATAAATAAAAGAATACTGAACTTTGCTCTTCCACATCCAGCTCATTTCAACAGAGGTAAATGACAATCTCCTATGTTACACTGAGATTGCTGCACCAAGTGTTATTCTCAAATAGTTTTTAAGATGAAAAGACATTTTTCTCCTGTAGATGGAAGTGCCAGTAACTTTGAAAACAGGTTTCATTATCAACCCACATTCAGTTTTTCAAGTATTACACATTTGCATGGAGACGTTCACCTTTGCCCAGTGAGCCATTTGCAACCAATAATGTCCAAATCTGAGCCATAACCCATATGCCACTGAGCATCTGCTGGCTGCCCACTGCTACTGTGTTTTGGAAACACTTACTGGCCTGTGCAGCTGTTCTGGGTAGCTGGAAGATAACCTCATCAATACATATTCTGTATAAATTTACACCTTCTCATGCCTCCCTTTTCTTTTTTCCGACCTGTGCTGCGCATCTCCCAAGTACTGGTGCAACTTGCTTCTAACCAAATGCAAACATCTGTGACAAAATATAAAGCCTCTTCCTGACTGGAGGTCACATTGTTGTACAGCGAGAGCCTTGCTAGTGCCAGGGCTGATTTATTATTGGCTGGTGATTTTGATCCGATAACATTATTTGTGTTGGTAGGTTGCTCACGTGTCAGGATTAGTGCAAGACACTGAAGAAGGAACACAGTGTTCTGCTCCTATTTATGTTTCTTGCTATGGTTCCCTCAAAGACTAACATTATTAACTTCCCCTGTCAGACAAATGACACTCAGTTTCAGGTCATTTATACCCATCTCCTACACTTCAGGAATTATTATATGAGTTTAAAATCTGGTAAGAAACTGAAGTATAAACATAGCAATGTGCAATTCACGTATTTACTTCAAAATAGATGTTTGTGGATTGCTCCTGTCAAAATTTAGGACCTCAAGCCACCAGCCAGATTGATTCATTGATTTAAGTGGCATTACTCATGCTTTTCTAGACCTAAGGTGTTGATGTTTCCTTTCTGGAGTTCTGGAGTGACACTCACAGAGGAGAGACCTGATCCTTGCCCATCAGACTCTCTGGCAAAGGGACACCCACACTTCACAAGGCAGGGTGGCCTCTAGCACGCTGGCTGCTCTGTCCTGCAGAGACCTGGCTTTCTGCAAACACCCCCAAAAGGGACTCTGCTGGGACCAGTGACATTGCAAGCACCTGCAAGGGTGAAACAAGAACAGACCCACAGAAAAAAGTCTGCAAAGCAAAACTTCCACTTATGGCCAGGACTGGGATAGCATCTGCTTCATTTACTGTTGGCTGTGAAGCACCAAGCAACTTGAACACCAACAGCCATATATCGACTGCAGCCATCGCACAACCTGCACACAGGACATGAAACAGGGAACAAGCTGAGGCTGATTATACACGTAGGAAACAGACCCACTTAGTCAAAGGCTGACATTTTTACATAGCTGCTTTCCAGAGCCCAAGCGCGCTCCAAACAGAATAGTTTCCACTGTTTCCCTTTTCACATATGCTCAGTTTTCCAAACCATTCACCTTTGGCAAAAAGCTTCATGCCTTGCCCCTGCTAGAAGGTCAGCTTGTTTTGAAACACAAAGTGCTCCAGTTGTTAAAGATCTTGGGTAGCAAATAAATTTGCTTTTAGATCTCAGGGTTTTTTACTGTATCATCTTCACTAAATTTGTGCATCCACTTCTTAAAATTTATAGTTCATTTTCTGAATGAGACTTTTGCAGAGTCATAAACAGAAATATCTCCTAAAAATTTAAATATGTAACAAGGGAAAGTAGGTCTCATTGCTACATACATTTTTTTTTTTAATTTTTATTAGAAAAACCTATTTTAGTGCTGTACTTTTTGTGCCATTGTCAGATTTTTTACGTGCGCACACTGACATTTGCATAATTTCCATGAGGGAGACTGAAATCTTTCAGGGAAACACAATGCAAAGTCCAGGAAGAGAAAACTTTTCATACAAGGAGAAAGGAAACAACAGTGCCAAAGAACAACAGTGCCAAGGTTAATGGGGGAATTACTTTCCACTGTGTCCCACAGGGCTTGCTCCTGGTTCTGGCTGCATTCATTCTGACATGAACTCTCTAAACCCTACATTTTCATCAAACTGATGTGTTTTGGCCAAGTTTTTCTATACGGGCCTACAGCTCATGTTAAGGAAACCTCTCTGTCCAGCCACTCAGGAGTCACTGTGGCAGTCACACTCAGACCACCTGAGCTGGGACCAAAGCCCCTCTGGAGCTAAACACCACTCACAGTCAGATGAGAGGTTTTTAATACCCTGGGATTTTATACCCTCACAGTCTAAGCTTGGGGAAGTCTGGGGATGGTTGACTCCTGCTGTGTCCCTAAGTGTCCCTCACCTGGCTGTGCCTCAGGTCTCTGTGCCCTTTGTCAGACAAAGGGTCGGCAGTTCATGGCCTCTTTCCTTGGGCTCCTGCCTCCCAGGCCGCCTGCACTGAATGTATTCCTCAACAGGTCCTCCACTGTCTGTCAGCAAACAAAGCAAACAGCCACGATGCCAGTAAGACTCGTCTCTCCTGACAGAACTGATGAACCGCTCTGCACAGACCATTATTTTCCAGCCCTCCCCCTGCTCTCAGCCAGCTTGTCCAGCTGGGCCCTGGCACTTGTCAGGCCCTTGTTTTAGCTCGTTGAAATAGCAGAAAGTGATCCAGGAAAAAAGGTTTTAATATATTTCATATTTTGCTAGAAAGATAAATTAGCTCAGTTATGGTTCAGAACTAGTGCAAGGATGGGGCAGGACTGCACATCCAAGAGTGAGCAGAGGAAAGGGAAGAGGAAGGAAGAGGTAGGGCAAGGAAGAAGAAAGAGCAGCAAAACAAGTTGTTGCATTGGCTGGACTGCCACAAAAACAGTGCTGACCACCCGAAAAATTTCATCCTGGCCATCAAGATACATCCTGGCTAGAACACGAAGAATAACAAGGGAATATAAGAAATAGTGAGATTTAGTGGAATAACAACAGTAATCTTAAAAACCTCAAGTGTCCAATGATACAATTCTGAATTTTAAGTTAGCAAATTAACAAACAGGAAACAAAAAATCATATGAGAGACAGTATCAGCTTTCAACTGCACTGGAGCTATTTTCTACTTCCAACTTTCTTCTGTTTCTGTGACTGTCTTTCTTAACTCAGATAATTTACTGCACGGCCTCTATAAACTAGGTGCATGATGATTTTGTCATTCACCTTCCATTTCCCCAGAGACCCCATTTGCTGTTTCATACCCAAATCTTTTCTAGAAGGCCATTTAAATAATGACTGCAATGGCAATGACGTTTCATTGAGAGGCACCAACACAGTTCACACCATTACAGTATTTCCAGTTGTCCCAGTTACACATAAATTCAAAGCCAAGAGTGATAAAAATAAGGTGGCTGAACATTTTAAAAAGAGTATCTTTCTATATGCAAGCTGTACGTCAGTTTACACCTGTCTAAAGTCAAACTCTTACATTATTAAACTACCCACTGTATCCAATAGCACAGAAATACAGAGTTGGAGAAAGATCAGAAACAGGAAGACTGCCAGCAAAGATGTTTAGGACAATGCTTTTTCTTGTATTACCAGTAAAGTTGATGAATTGTAGTTTCTCTTAAGTTGTCTTACAGTTAAAAAGTCACCTCAAAATGTAGTATACAACAGAAAATGCTCATCCTGGCATTGAAAAAAACATTCATGGAAATAAATAATTCTGACAATATGCAAGAGAAAGCATTATATTCATTAGACATTGGGGAAAAGACACAAAGAAATGTATGCTGATGACACAAAAAGGCAAGGTCAGAGTTTAGAGATGAATCTTTAACCTCTAGTGCTTACCTGGTGATTGCCTGCTGTCCTTTCTCCACACTTCTAGTAGAGAACACCAGAATTATTCAACATTGCTGTTTTTACCACTCCTTCCTTACAGCTATTCACAACAACATAGGTGAGAAAGGTGACCAAGGACTAAAATACTCTAATTCCATGCCAAAAGAAACTTCAGGATTTTGGACTCATTTATATACCTTTTTGTTTCCTCATTAATTAATTGTTTTTATTTGTTTTCTTTTTACCTTTCTGGACTTTGTCTTGATTTCAGTTATAACCTCTGTATGACAGGTGGGAACCCAAATTCATCTCAGATGTGACAAAGCACTATGTTAAGAGTAGGAAAAGAATGACCTCCATAATGACAGAGCCACATCATATTTATTACACCACTTCATTTATTTTGCATAGCTATTAAAGCTTTCTTGCACATCTTGTAGAATAAAACCTCATTTATTTTATGCTCTAGAAGGAATGATACTTTTCTTTCACTATTACATTTCAAATGAATTACCCATAAGTATCTCCACCTCTTCATCTTTTGGTATGGGCCAAAGGCTTCTTTAATCTTCTCAGTAACCTACATTTAGTGAAAATAAAGAGCAGTAGTGAAAAAAGGGACAGTGAATAATGAAAAAAAACAAAGCCACAGCTGGGCTAAAACTCTAAAACTTGATACTCACAGGAGAATACCAACTTTACTGGCACCCTCAACTAAAATTAAAGGGTATTGCACAGCTCTGACAGCTGGCAAATTTTTAGAAGAGTTACTTCTCCAGAAAATCCATGCCTAAGCAAAATGTTGAAATGTTTGTCATCTTGTTTACAACATTATGTCTTTTAAAAAACACAATTTACCCTACAAACAAGTAACTAAAGCATTTATAATAACATTATTTATGTAGAACATGAATAGTTTAAAATTGGGTTAAAAAAGTCTGGCTGGTAGTGCTTAATGGAAGATGGAAAATANGATCTAACTTAAACCTGAAAATTTTCATTCTGCAAAGTCACTGCCCAAACCTTCTCCTTCTCTTTGAGAAAGGTGATGAGGCAGCTTCAGGTCCTCCTTTTCTCTCCCACTGCTGCTGACACCCAGCCGGAGTCTGCACCCACATTCCCCATGACCCCTTCATCCCCAAAATCCTTCCACACCTTCTGACATAAGAGAGCTGTTGCAAGAGTCAAGCCAGTGTCTCTTGAACTGGATGGAAAGTGGCTTTATTCCATCTTGAGCATCATGAATAAAAGCATTTGCAAAGCTGTACATGTGCATCACAGACTCTGTGTTGCTGTTGCTACAGTCCCAGCAAGGCCTAATGGAATATTTATTGTTTGTCATTATGTACAAGATGGAAAAAACGCTCTTTAATTCTTGGGAACCTGAGATGACATTTACTGGCCTAAAAGCAACGAAAGTTTCCATCTAATATGGATCTGGAAACGACTGACATGCAACGTTAACTCCACAGCCACAGATACGTAAAGTTAGCTTCACATATTTACACTGATATGTAAAATTACCTCCAGTGGCCAGGACATCACCCCTTGATGCCACTCAGCAAGGCCTTACTAGAAATGAGTGAAATTGTCTACATAGAGCCACTGTCTGGCAGTTTTCTTCTCCTAATGACGACGCAGTAGAAAAGCCAGTGTGGCAGAATGCCAGTTACATTAAATACAAAACATGCAGGTAGTAAGCTTTTGCCCATAAAACAAGTTATCCCAGGGTCAAAAAAACCAATGGAAATTTGTAGTTTTAGTGTCAACACTATGCCAAGTGTTTCTGCTTAGAGACGGTTTCTGCTGCAATGAGGCAGATGGAAATTATTCTATTGTTTGGAGGTAGAGCAGGGCTCCCACCCGGGACCTGACCACACAATTGTATTTCTCTGCCTAAACTAAGTCTTTCAACCACACCCCATGCAAAGCAGCTTTCAGGAAGAGAGTTTGATACTGTAGCTATTTTTACTTTTTCTCCTTATTTCTCTTGTCCAGAGATGCAAATGTAAGGACAACTCGTTCCATGAAAAAACAAGAGACTTCCTTTGATAAACAGGATGTTGGGTTTTCTCTGGAATCACACACCTGTTCTCTTTATGGCTGGGTAAACATCCTCAACTCCCCACAGATCCTTTGGCATACTGTACACATAACA
>VYZS01070875.1:0-18202 GCA_013400695.1 Neodrepanis coruscans | reverse complement strand
TCTTTAAAAAGAAAATAAAATTTTTCAGTTCTTGAAATATGAACCAAGAGAACCATATTTTGGAATAAAAATTGGAAAATTTCTACTAGGTAGCTACTAAAAAATGCAATATAAGTTATATATAAATGGTAGAGTATCAATCATGATATAATGATGCTTTTGGGACATGCAGAAATTAGTTTTTTAGTCATGTTGTTAATTTTCACATTAAAATTTGGTAAGCTTTCTAGTGTAATCAGATGATCACAAGGTTATTTTTTCCTCCCAGCAGTAAGTTACTCTGTGGTCCTTTGCCCAAGAATATGCCTTTAAGTAAGGAACATGTAAAGCTGCAGCTGAGGCTTTTTCTGTCATCCAGAATTTAACAGTAAGATTTTCTCATTAAATTCCTGGCTAATTTACTTTTGTGTATATTGTAGATATCTTTCAATTTCAAAGAATATTCCCATTCCTAAAAAACTCTTAACGCATATGTGGTTCAGTGATGACAGATGTTTTTACTGATTATCATATTTCTTTACTTTCAAAAGATCAGCTCTTCAGAAATATTGAACTGTGCTACTACTCATGAGAGATTGTTTTCTTCAAAGAGTTTATTAATTTAGTAATCGCTTTATGATCAAGAAAAATGTCTATAATTGTTGAAATAAAAAAAAAATTGCAAGAGCTTACATCTTGGCAACTGATGTTCTTAAAAAGATAATCTGAAGGATTTTTTCCAGGCTGAGTCTCCAACTGAGTGCAAAATATTTGTCATTTAGAGATGCTATCAACTAATTTGTTGCAAGTTTCTTCTCTTTCTCCCTGGCAACTACTTTAACCATCCTCTGTAAGACTATCGATGCAGTGGTCTTTAGTGCTGTTTTTATTAGGTTTACATAATGTAAGAGCAGGGTAAGGGGTTTATGCTTTTTGTAAGGGTGAAGGGGTGCTAATAAATCAATGAAAGTACCTGTTGCCACTCAGTCATAGGTAGATTGTGCACAGAGGCTGCTTTGTAGCTTAAGCCGTCAGGCATATATCAGAGAGACTTGCCTGAGTGCCTTATCCTGAGACTGGTGAGGTGCAGATCTGCCAACAGTGTGCAGAGACTGAAAGCCTTCTACTAGAGGTCCTGCTGTCTAGCAAGAGAAATAGGCCTGAGGCAGGCAAGACACTAAGTATTACTGCTTACAAGAAAAATGAGATAGATTAGGGGCAGCAGCATGTTTTTGCGTTGCACTGTGATTTTGAGGAAGCTAGGGCTGTGCTTCCTTGTAGACAGCAAGGTGATGAGACACCCCCACTCCAGCTGCATTCTCTCCTCTCATACAATTCATATTATGGATATGGGGTTTTAAAGGAGAAATTAAGATGTATTGTATCCAGCAAGATCACATACATAGGCTATCAGAAATGTTCCTGTAATTAACGGGGTTGGTTTAAGACAGCCTATGCAAACTTTGTCAGGAATAAAAGATTATTGTATTCTTAGCAATTCGACTGGAATTGATTTTATTTCTCCCTGATTAGCCACTTCTGTTTCTCAGGCTTTCTAAAAAAAAAAAAGAAAAAGAATAATGTTATACTTTTCCAGGGATAAGGAGCAATTTATGTGAAGTAGCTTTTTTTTCTACTGAGTATGAACCATTTATTATTTTTTATGTTAAAGAATGTACTAAGTATGAAACTATTGCTGCCATTTTTTTCTGGATTAGAAATTGCATTGCCTTTCTTTAAGGAGAAATATCTTTGTCTGTTTAACAGACAAATTACTGAGGCGATTTTATTGCACTTGGGGAGAATATATCCCAATCACACTGTATCTAGAACTCTCAAATACTTGAAAAGATTCTTTCTAGTTTATTATATTTGACTTTACAGCATGTGTTATTCTGTTGAGTTGTTATGGCAATGTTAACTGGGTTGCCTATAAAATTATATTCTCTGATAAAGCAGTGGGATGAATTTATCACGTTGGACATACTGAGCAATTTCTATTTACAGGCCTACCATAATAATTTTTGCTCTTAATTTGAATAGCATTTGATTTGTAGTGCCAGAAATTTGTATAAAAGGAAGTATATATACTGTTTATACTACTGGTTTCTGTAAACTTTATGCAGGCATGTTTTCCTGTAAAAAATTCTCCCTAGGATAGAATTATACATAGCATATGTCTACACAGGATTTATCTTAGAGGAAGTTTTGAATGAGGTAAATTAAACATAATAGGACCCTGTCCTACAGTTTATCACCATGCCTTGCAAGGAATACTTCCAAGTAACTTCCTCTATTTAGTTTTGAATAAAGAGCCAGGATTAGAGACACAGGCAGTGTTGATGTATAAAAGCCAAATAAGCATACTTTTCAGTGTTTCGTAAAGGGTTTGGTCAAAATGTCAGTACTTTGAAAACACAAATATCTTTGTCCTGATGTCAGCCGTCTATATAAACCACACAGGATTTGCCAATTATTTTAATTATACTGTAAAGTTAATTAGCTAGAAGTGTGTAGTGTTTCTAGAAGAACATTTTCATCTGGATATTTTTCCACTGGCATAAATCTTAAAATACATTTCTATCAGGATTTTTCTATGAAGAAAATATTGCACTCTAAATATTTTTCTAACAATTTTAAAAGTTTCTGTTATAACACAAGCATATATTTAAAATCTCATTCTTTGCTGTTAGGCGGAAAAAAAAAGCCAGAAAATATTGGCAAGTACTGTAAATTATATCTGTTTCCCATCCAAGGCATCTGGTCTTTTGGCAGAAATCCTTGGCAGATCTGTTATACCAGAGGCTTTGAGTTCCTTTTCCTGAGAATTTTGTTTGGCTTATTAAGCAAAGTGGGGAATGGACACTGATGTTCCCACTGTGTATGATATTTGGGAATCTAATTTTGCCTAAGACCTTCAAGGGAAGGCTCCATAAGCATGGCCAGTTAAAAGTTTACATCATACTATTTCTTGAGAAATTGGTTTTGACCAGAGCATTGCATGTGGAAGGTATCTGCCTTCTAAAGATTGTCCAAATTATACTTAACAAAACCAAAGCAGAACAAGCTATGCACAAGAGTTTGTTTTGGAGAGGGTTTTTTTTTTTAATAGAAGCCTAAAAAAAAATCTAGAAGAAGGGCAAATACTACTTAATGATTAGCCCTAGTTATAAAAGCTGTTCTGTAACTGAATACTGCTGGTTGGGCACTTTGCAACCTGGTTGGGAACAAATAATGAATTTGACCTGTGAATTTTCAGGTTGTTCTAATCCTAGTCTGTTCATCTACTCATAAAACATGACTACACCTTTATTAGTCATGTCTTATCCTTACAACTGCCCTCAAGAAGACTTACCATGAAGTAAAGTCATATTCAAATGCAGAACATATTCAAATTCAGTCCCTCTGAAAATTATTTGTTCATAAATTTCTCAGTGAAATGCTTTTACAAATTAATTTGATAAAATTTTTTTGATATTCAGGATGTATTGTTTAGTCTTTCTAGTCTGTAGTCAGTTCATTAGGTATGTGTTTTGGAGAAATTATGAACAGGTCCTGCATGATAGCGTTTGCATTATTCCAAGAAATGTGAAAGTGTTAGAAGTACAGCATAAAATGTGGTAACAAGCTGAGCTTTTTCCCTACTTTACAATAAAACCAAGAAACATAACTTTTTGGAAGCTGCTGAGTTGAGTATCCAGACTCAAGGCCAAATCTCAGAATGAGGTTTGTCTTCTTATGGAAATTGGACAATTTTACAGGTACTGCAAGGGAAGAATCAAAAAACACAGGAACACAAAAAATCAACAGACCATGTGAAGATCCCTATATTATTTTCCTGTATTTAATATGTATCTACAACATCCCAACTAAATATAGCTACATTCCCCTTAGCAAATGGTAACAGAAGGATCAGTGGTTGGTGAATCTTCTGTTGATTTTTATTACATGACTGCAATATGACAACTTGTGCTAGTTTAGAAGTAAACCAGTGTGAGAAATGAACGCAATTTAAGAGAGATTGCAAGTTAGAGTTACAATTTAGTAAAAATACAACAATACAAAGAAAAACTGGGTTTGGCCCACAACAACAGAATATAACCCAGCACCCACCCTGGGATAAAAAGAGCACAGTGCTTATTAGTTCCTGTGCTAACGACTGTAGGTCCCCCTGGGTGCAAAGCAGAAGGGAAGAAAACCTGTTGGTCAAGATGATGGTCCCAGTTCTCTCGACGTAATGATTGCAATCTGCTCGAGAGTGGCAGTAACAGTCCTGTTGAAGTTTTATTCCTCCTCTGGATCCAATGAGTCAGAAGTCCCAAATCCCGAAGATTGTATATGCTCAGGTTCAGGTGGGAATGCCCAGTATCTTCATCAGGATAAGGAGTTTTGCAATGGGTGGTTTAATTCTGTGAGTCTTGGGATATTTTTGGAATCTTTGATGGTCTAGGTCTTTGCAACTGCCCATTATGCCGGTGCAGCTGGGTCCATTAGCAGAGAGGACCTCTCCAGCTGGGTGTGAAGATATTAATGCTTCTCTGGAGAAGAGTTATCACAGCTGAGTCATTGGTGTGAAAAGAGACACTCCCCTGACTCAAGGTTTGTCTCTTTCCTTATCTGTTGTGGCCTGAGGTGTCGGATGTGTCCTGGGCAGCTGCTATAAATGATTAACAGTCTATCAGAAATTACACAGAGTGAGTAGAATATTCAGTTTTGGTTATACCCAAACATAGTGACTGGTCCCTGCCTCTATAACGCAACTGCCAAATATTTTGTGTGGCTTTCTGATTTTTTTTCAGTGTTTTATGATATTCCAAATACAAATTTGTATTTGTTCAAAAAAAAAAAAGTTTACTTCACAGCCCTTTTTCTAAAAAGAAGGTTCACAGAAGTGTAAAAGGGGATGCCAGGAAATTGGAAGTCTTCATCGAGCAAAATCACGGACAAGTTTTTCATAATTTATCCTGTTCTAGCAATATTTGCCATCAGTTATGCTGTCCTCCAAGTGTCAAAGTCGGAAATGCAGAAGGATAGAGAAATTGTTACCCTGACAGTCTGCCTTTGAGTACCCAGATTATTTTGTCTACAGAAAAATGGCTCTCGAAATAACCGACCCCACAAAAGACCATAAACTTTCTTGCTCTATTTTGTGAGTTCACTGTAGAATTAGATATCAAAATATCTCCACTGTCTGACAACAAGTTTTTCTTTCATCGTTTCCTGTCTGGTACTAGCTTGTTCCTAGGAGATGCTGAAGGGTTGAATATATACAAAGTATGTATATGCTATTATTTTATTTGTTATCCTTTCCTAGTTTCTGACAAGCCATTGATCAGAAGCCAGAATTTGCAGTATTAATAACCTTTTTCCTCTCATTAATTTAGTAACTCTTTTTTTTGTCCCATCTATTATGTTGACATCTTCAATTTCTAATGACCTTTGTTAATGTGTTATGCAAAGAAATACTTACCTTGTTAAAACTTGTCAAAAGCTTTCAGTTAATACACATTTCTAACTTTCCATCCATTCAGGAGTTAATACAGCATTATCACATCCCACAGTTGTTGCTTTTCTAGAAAGCTCTAGTGACCTCTTCTTGCGTAGATACCAAGTTATCACAGAATCACAGAATTAACAAGGTTGGAAAAGACCATAGTCATCTCCGAGTCCAACCTATTACCTAACCTATTACCAACCAACACCATCCCATCCTCTAGATCATCTAGATGATAGCACTAAGTACAACATCCAATCTTTTCTTAAACACATTCAGAGACGGTGACTCCACCACCTTCCTGGGAAGCCCATTCCAGTGGGAAATCACTCTTTCCGTGAAAAAGTTTTTCCTAATATCCAGTCTAAACCTCCTCTAATGCAGCTTGTGTCCTCTTGTTCTGTCACTGATAGCCTGATAGAAGAAACCAGCCCCTGTCTGATTCCAACCTCTCCTCAGGTACAGAAGAATGAGGTCTCTCCCGAGCCTCTTAGTCTCCAGGTTGAACAACCCCATCTCACTCAGTCGCTCCCCACAGGGCTTGTGCTCTACGTATTTGCCAACCTTGTTCCCTTCTCTGAACATATTTGAGAAACTCAACACCTTTCTGAAACTGACGGACCCAAAACTGGACACAATGCTCCAGGTGTGGCCTAACCAGTGCTGAGTACAGGGGAAGAATAATATTTTGTTCATTTTTTTGGTGCCTTCTTTATTCTTCAAAAATCTTTTTTTTATGAGAAAAGGAGGAGAGAAAAGCCTAATCAGAAATCTATTGCTTTTAATTGATTCAGATAGCTTCTCTTACTCTTTGCCAACCTCGTTTCCTTAAAAGATTTTGCTAAAGGATTTTGGTAGTTGAAGTTTGTTGTGTTGGATGGATAATGCTTTCCTACATGTCTGCAAATTCCACAAAATATTATAATAGATTTCTGTGAGAAAAAAAAAAAAGAGAAATCACTCTCCCTCTTCTATACTTTCATTGTTCCATTCATTATCTTCTTTCCCTTGGTCTGAAGAAGTCTGACTGGTCTGTAAATTGAACTTATTCAAGTGCAGTTCCTTCCCTTCACTTTACAGAAAATGACATTCGAGTACTTACATGCAAGATTAGATAGATAGACAGACAGACAGATAGATAGATAGATAGATAGGTAGGTAGATAGATAGATAGACAGATAGATAGATAGATAGATAGATAGATAGATAGGTAGGTAGGTAGATAGATAGATAGATAGTGATAGATAGATAGATAATTTCATATGAGGAATGAAAAAAATAAGAAATTTCATGGTCATTTCATATGAGATTTCCTTGGATGGTAATTTTGTATGAGTTTTCCTAACCCTTTTAGACATATAATTTTGTCTTGGCAGTTTGCTGCTATGGTCTTTGGCAGTGTGTTCTAAAGCCTTTTCTAATGACACTTATGTTTGTGATGGTATCTCTGACTCATCCTGAATAAGAAATGGCTTGAGACTGGAAAGATCCTTTTGTTCCTCTATAGGGAATACTAATCCAAATAGTTCATTTTGGTTTTCTGCTTTCTGTTTATCACCACTGAATGGTCTCTTTGTCTCACAATTAAAAATTTACCTCTGTCACTTAGAGACAAGATTCCAGCCACATAAGTATTTAAAAGTATGTTATTAGTACTTTTTATGAGTTTAGAAAATTGATCATTGCAATCTCCTTCTGCCTGTTTTACTGTAATTACGGAAATAACCTGCAAAAAATTCTTAATCCTCCTCTATTTCCCTTAGGTGGAAACAGTCTCTGCTTTCTGAAAAATATTTGGAGTGTTGTGTCCAGTTCTGTGTTCCTCAGTAAAAGAGAGCCACGGAGCTCCTGGAGTGGGCCTAGCGGAATGGAATGAAGATGATTAGGGAGCTGGAGCATCTCTCCTCTTAGGAACAGCCGAGAGACCTGGGTGTATTTAGCCTGGAGAAGAAATGACTGAGAGTGATATTAGCAACGCATACAAATATCTTACAGACAGATGTCAAGAGGATACAGTCAGACTCTTTTCAGTGACCTCTTTTCAGTGGCCCCCAGTGACAAGACAAGGGGCAACAGGCACAATCAGAAATATGGGAAGTTCTGTTTGAATAGGAGGCAAAAATTTTACTTTGATGGTGACAGAGCACTGGAATAGACTGCCCAGAGAAGTTGTGGACTCTCTCCTGGAGACATTCAAAACCTTGATGGTAATGAGGCAAGGAACCTGGGAGGCCTGAGCCATGATGCCACCATTGATTGTGGGTTTATTAACATCCAAGAATCTCTCAGCCTCTGGAGGAGACTTCTCTGGGCTGTCAGGGCGAGGTATGCCACCGATTATGATTTGTGCCATCAACAGTGCCCCTGGAATACTATGGAAGAGGGAATCCAAGCCAACCTGGACCCAGTCCTGTACAACCTGCTGTAAGTGCAGCCTGCTTGAGCAGAGATGTTAGACTAAAGGAACTCCAGAGATCCCTTCCAAACANTGTATGTGTGTGAGAGCCAGGTTGGTGGAGGTGAGATAATCCTGTATCCCACATGCCAGCCCCTGCAGCCTTACTGGGTGACCCTGGAGAAGCTGTCAGTCAAAAGACATCCTGAGAGCCTGCCCACACCATGCCCCCTGGAACTCCTTAGATTGGCTGACACACTGTGAGCACTGCCCCTCACCCTGCCTCAGTGCCCCAGAGTGGCCAGTGGGCTGGAAGCCCCACCTCGAAGGGATGGCTACAGTGGGCCAGAGCACATAAAAACAGCACATGTGGCCTACATCTTTTGCTTGAGACCTGCAAGCTGACCATATGAAAGCTGGACTTACACAGGACTCTTTGGTAGCTATTTTTCTCTTATTCTTCTCTCTTTGCTTCTTCTTCTTCTTCTCTTAATTTCCTTTCTTAATATTTTGGTTAACTCAAAGCTGAGTGGATTGGATTTTGCTAAATTTTGTAGGTTAGCACATGCTAAGTCAGTGTTCTGTGGAATGCTTTCATTGTATGTTATCGTATAAACTGTTACCAAGATCTCTTATTTTTCCCTTATTTTCTAAAGTTATCGTGAGAATACTTGTGCTGTTTCTTTTCTTCATGCTGCCTCAAAGTAGAAAAGAACCAAAGGCTCTTTTGAATATTCACTGGGCAAATTTTAGGAGCTTCGTATATTTTTAAAATAAAACTCCTGGGTGAACTCATACCTCCAGTCTTGGGGTCTTAAAGTTAGCAAAGGGGTGGTTAAGAATCCCTGTGACATGGTAACAGCATGATAAATAATTGATGGTACCCAAATACTGAAATCAGATAATCAGACTTATACTCACTCATCTTAAGAATTTCAATAAAAGAGCTTTGCTAGCCATGTTTCTTTCCTATAATCTAATCTAGAATGCAACTTCTCTAGAAGCAGTATTGCTGAAGCTGTTGGGCTTTGGTCAGCTGATATTAGTATAAATACAATCATTATTTAAAAATCTCAGTTTGGTAAATATTAAAAAAAGCTGTAAAGGGGGCATCACTGAAGACCTTAATTCTTATTGTAAGGATTAAGAATATTATTAAGAATTAAGAATTAAGAATATTATTGTAATTCCTGAAATCAAGAAATTGCTTCAGCTCAAGTACTACAGATGACAATGACTAGTTTGTAAGTATTTAGCTATTATTACGTGGCCCTGGATAGAGTAAAATCACAACAAACAATTGCAAATTATGTTCAGAATGAGGCAGCCTGTTTTTCCAAGGTCTTTTCAGCATATACTCTTGAAAAGAGTTTTTCTCCCATCATTTTTCATTTTATTTTTTTTCCCTACAATGTCTTTATATTTTTAGTTCTTATGCTGGCAGTAGTGACTTATTCCTTGTGTCAACTATGTTGAGCAAAGAAATTACGTCTAAACACATTCATAAACAGCATTTTCTTAGTTTAAAAAACCTTACTCATGCAACATTAGTTCCAGTAACTATATTCCATGCCTGCTTTATCCATTTTATAATCCTGTGTAGTCCGTAATGTACCCAGAAACAAATTTTGATTTTTGTAGAAATTATTTGTATCTTCCTAAAATTTTAAATAAAACTGAAAAAAAAAGGCTTGAAAATCTCATTCCTCTAGAAGACTCTGGTGATAATCTAGATTTAAATGTAGGTTTGGGGTCAATATTGTTCTTAGGAATTTATTTTGCATTGTGTTATGACAATACTGTCATAGTACAAAGTGACAAGAATGCAGACTGAATTCATTAGCAGTCTCTTCTGTGAGGAAAGTTCTTTCATTTTTGTTTAAGCAACTTGAAGCCTTAATTGCCATTTCATCCCAAAAGATACTCTGTATTCCTCCCATCACAGAGACAATATGGGAGGAAGCTTGTAACTTGATTGGTTGTCCTGATATACCCTTTCTGAAGGCGAAGTCAATGCTTCCATGTGCTTGCCATAAGACAGATCAACTGGTACCATAAAGGAAAGAGAAATGGATCAATAAATATACAATTAATGCAGTACATTATATAATTTAAGCCAAGAAAATCTCAAAGTGCTCTCCTGACTGTATGGAGCAGTCACTCAACTTAGAAATACAGGTGTCACTCAAGAAATATAGGTCTCGTGAGTGAAATTCAGCAGCCACCTTGCACCTGAAACAGCAAACAACAGCTCTTCATGGAATCCTGAATTGCTTCGTAAACTGAAAATATAATGGGAAATTAGAGGAGCATAGGGTCACTCTTAGTGCCACACAAAGCATCTTCTGAGAAAACATTTCTGACACCTTCATCGTTAAATAACTCTAGGACCTGGGCTGTATCTTCATAAAGAAGAGAGGCAGAAGAGCTGTGCTCCTCTGCAGCAATATTGATCTTGAACTGTCTCACAGAGAAGCATGGCAGAAGGTTTAATGATTATAGATAGATAGATAGGTAGGTAGGTAGATAGATAGATAGATAGTGATAGATAGATAGATAATTTCATATGAGGAATGAAAAAAATAAGAAATTTCATGGTCATTTCATATGAGATTTCCTTGGATGGTAATTTTGTATGAGTTTTCCTAACCCTTTTAGACATATAATTTTGTCTTGGCAGTTTGCTGCTATGGTCTTTGGCAGTGTGTTCTAAAGCCTTTTCTAATGACACTTATGTTTGTGATGGTATCTCTGACTCATCCTGAATAAGAAATGGCTTGAGACTGGAAAGATCCTTTTGTTCCTCTATAGGGAATACTAATCCAAATAGTTCATTTTGGTTTTCTGCTTTCTGTTTATCACCACTGAATGGTCTCTTTGTCTCACAATTAAAAATTTACCTCTCTCACTTAGAGACAAGATTCCAGCCACATAAGTATTTAAAAGTATGTTATTAGTACTTTTTATGAGTTTAGATAATTGATCATTGCAATCTCCTTCTGCCTGTTTTACTGTAATTACGGAAATAACCTGCAAAAAATTCTTAATCCTCCTCTATTTCCCTTAGGTGGAAACAGTCTCTGCTTTCTGAAAAATATTTGGAGTGTTGTGTCCAGTTCTGTGTTCCTCAGTAAAAGAGAGCCACGGAGCTCCTGGAGTGGGCCTAGCGGAATGGAATGAAGATGATTAGGGAGCTGGAGCATCTCTCCTCTTAGGAACAGCCGAGAGACCTGGGTGTATTTAGCCTGGAGAAGAAATGACTGAGAGTGATATTAGCAACGCATACAAATATCTTACAGACAGATGTCAAGAGGATACAGTCAGACTCTTTTCAGTGACCTCTTTTCAGTGGCCCCCAGTGACAAGACAAGGGGCAACAGGCACAATCAGAAATATGGGAAGTTCTGTTTGAATAGGAGGCAAAAATTTTACTTTGATGGTGACAGAGCACTGGAATAGACTGCCCAGAGAAGTTGTGGACTCTCTCCTGGAGACATTCAAAACCTTGATGGTAATGAGGCAAGGAACCTGGGAGGCCTGAGCCATGATGCCACCATTGATTGTGGGTTTATTAACATCCAAGAATCTCTCAGCCTCTGGAGGAGACTTCTCTGGGCTGTCAGGGCGAGGTATGCCACCGATTATGATTTCTGCCATCAACAGTGCCCCTGGAATACTATGGAAGAGGGAATCCAAGCCAACCTGGACCCAGTCCTGTACAACCTGCTGTAAGTGCAGCCTGCTTGAGCAGAGATGTTAGACTAAAGGAACTCCATAGATCCCTTCCAAACACAGCTTTCCTGTGATTCTGTGATTCTTCTGCAAGAAAATTACTTTTCTATTGGAAATTAATAAAAACTCAGGCTCACTGAATGGCTAATTGTCTTTTGGCTAATTTGTCTTTTCATCTCTTTCAGTGTGAGCAGCCACTCTGCATGCATCCCTTAACTAGGCAGGAAAGTCTCCTGAGGTACAGGTAGTTGTGTTTGGGTGGTGTGTTTGCTATACCCAGGGGCAGTAACACAACATTCAGTAGCAGCTAGTGGTCCTGCAATGAGAGCAATTAGCAGGAAAAAACATCCTGAACTCTACTACCTTTCTCCTCCTTTACCTTTCTGCCTTGTGGGAGGCAGAAAGCACTTCTTGCAAGGGAAGCTGTAGTTGTGGTTAGGTGCTTGGACTGAGTGAGTAAGATGAATAAGAGTTCCAGGGCTGTGGAGGATCTTCTATTAGAAAAGCAACAGAGGAAGGACAGATCCAAAGCAGAGTTTAGCATCAGAAGGTGGAGGTTCAGACTATTTCCATCCCAAACTTGTTTGAAGACCTCCAGCTTCATCCCACAGCCCGAACCTTATTCCAAAACATGCCTAATTCTTTACAAACTCCCTGGATGATCACTAACCTTCTTCTCCTCTTCTCGCAGGGCTGAAATTCCTTCTGCTGCAGTTTCAATTTTGTTGTCATAGTCATCTTGTGTTCAGTAATATTCATCTTTGCCCTTGCAGTCAAACAACAATGTGTGGCTGTTGTGGGATCATGCAGTTTAGGAGCACATCCCTCCAGTATTATCCCAGTGAGCAGTTCCACAAATGGTGAACTACAATCACTCACAAGTACTTGCTGTACATTCAGCTGAACACAGACCCAACAAATTTTGAACTCACTAATGCATAAATTAAAAAATAAATCCAGACAGTTAAACAGACTTCTTGAATAATCACTCACATTCAATATTCTTAGTTAGCACTCTTCAGTGTCAGATAAACCCTTTCCCAGCTTTTGATGCTGGTTGCTGAAATTGGAAGAGGCTGTGACATTAGTAACTACCTGTAAACCAGGTTTAACTGGTGACTTTCTAGATGTCATTGACACACTCTTTTCTTCTTTTGATTTGCCTCTTATCCTCTTCCTTTATAAGAGAGTTATCGTTTACCACAGGAATAATTTCTCATTGAGTTTGCCTCATTTAAACAGCTTCTTGGTGTGTATTTTTATACTGAGTTTTAGGGGTGAAGTGGTCTTCTACAAAAAAAAGAAAATGGAGTCCTTGGGCTCTACAATGAATCACAATTTGCCAGACAGTTTATGTGAGAAAGATATTGTGGCAGTGTCCAGAGACTTAGGAAAAATAGGATTCAGAATAAAACCAGTGTTTTTAGAGCATTTAAAATGTTGAAATATCTACAGTAACAGGCTGCATGATCAAAGCCTTTTTAAAATAAAATTTAAAAAAATCTAGGATGGGCCTATAAGGACAATAGTTTTCTTATGCCATTGCTAGAGAGAGAAACGCGTGGAATTGGATAAGGATGTCCACTGCAAGTTAGTGTACACATATTTAATAGCAGCCAATTCAGATACTAACAATATAGAGGTGCAATAGGGCTTAGAGAATCCTACAGTCTTCTCTGAGACTGAAGAATTCTCTAAGCAGCAATATGACTGTGGTGGACAGTTTGTTCAGTCTGGTCCATGCTACAGGACCTATATGTGACTGACTCCAATACAGGAAAGCAGTTTCAGATTGATAGGGGTGGCACTGCAGTTATAGCATTATTGGGATTTTTGTGTATTTAGGTCAACATCTTCTTAATTTTTCTTGGTGCTTGGGATTTACAAACAATTTCCTTGGTAGGTTGACAGCATGAGTTCTGTTGAGAAAAACATAACATTAGTATGATATAAACTCTATGCAAACTTCCTAGGTAGAAGTGGCCTCTGAAATTAGATGGTGCTGGCAAGTCAAAGTGTAAGATTATTGCACTGATCCAGGATTTTATTCATACTGTCCAGCTGGATCAGTTAATTAGCTGCTGGTTTGCAGACATCTGTGAAAAAGAACTTGAACTTTCTCAGAGATTAATCCTTGTTTAGGATCACTTTATACCCTTTGCAACTTCTTTTCAGAAGTTTGGATGATGCATTAAACTTATGTAGCCCATTCTCTCTCTGTCAAGATGAAATCTTGGATTTGTTTACTTATAGAAGTAAATGAAGTAAATAAATCCACTATATAGAATTAAAATGATAATATATTCCCAGAAAATATAACAACTTGATTTACTAGCTGTTCAGCTGGACATACAGGAATTGTTGATCCTATCAAAGGACATGCTGGAGCTTACTAAGTAGAGAAGCTGGAAGATAATAGTGTCTTTACTTCCTCTAAAGGAAGTAAAAGGCATGCATATCAGGAAAGCACATGTATTAATCACCACATGATCTATGCCACAGGGATTACATTTCCCACTCAAGAAATTATGCCCTCCTTATTTTTACAGTTAAGAAAAACTAATATTTAAAATAATCAAAATCTGCAATACAAAGCACATTCTTTAGCTAAGGCATCTGAGAGAAAAAAATCCTGGCCTATCCCATTCCAAAAAGCTACTGTAATGATGTTACGTGGAATATGGGAGATTATAAACTGTAGTCACCAATTTGTCAGATAAAACTGAATTGCATAAAATGAATTGCAATGGATCGGAGATATGTAGAAGAGAATTTTCTTGCTATTGGTAAATCAGTTTATGGCTTGCAGAGCTGACATACCAACCACTAATTTGTCAGTGCTGGACACTGCCAGAGGCAAGATCATTGTCCCGGTTTAGGACAATATTAGGTTTATCAATGGACAAGAGACATATAGGGAAGGCAACAATTTATTGAATATGGGCACAGGAAAGGAGTTATTTTTTCTTTGTCTTCCCCTCCGGTTTAAGTCAAATCACCACAATCATGAAAGAAGTTTACACTCTGGCAAGTCTCTACTGTACCTGAGATATCACCAATGGCAGTGTTCAGGGACCTAATCTTCATAATATTAGAGAATCACAATCAGATTAAATTTCTACTTGATTTCTTACACTTGGTGACTTTTTGATAAACCAGGACCCCTGTTTTAGAGTAATGAGAGCATGCTCTGCACAAGATAATGATAATGAGATGTCAAAACCATTACATTCACTCAGAAACTTGTGCATGTAACGGGATCCTAGTTAAAATAGTAGCCATTCCCTTTTTCAAGTAACAGTTTCTTCTTAGTGTGGTTATGCTGATCACTGCATTACAAAATAGAGATAACCAAACCATGCTGGAATTTATCTAGATACACAAAGTAATTTGCTGATAGAACTCAAACTCTGGAAGGAAGAGTGCACAGCTCCAAAATGAGACTAAATTAGCCTGTATTTGCCATTGTAGCCAGATTGCTTCTGCTGCAGGCTTTTTTGCTTCTTGCTAGTCAAGAAGGCCCTGTATCGGGTTTCTGACAGCAGGAAAGAAAAAATATAAATGTGTATCAGTACTAACATAAATGTCATGATTAAACAGGAAGGCTAAGCAGCCTCTTGTATTTGTACAGAAGCTTGAAAGTACTCTTTCTTGTTTTCATCTTGTCCTGGTTTGGACACTAGGAGGTGATATAAACAACAACAGATTGAAATAGAACCAACAACAACCAACAAAATTTATTTTACAACAACAAAAAAACTGACAATAAAGATGCGAGGGACAGACTGTGCTCCTCCGAGCTGGCTGCTAGGCTGGTGGAGCAAGGGAGGAAGGAGGCTGGCTTGTGGAATGGCACTGAATTCCACTCCGGGTTCCTGGAAGATAGAAAAGTGAAAAGAAACCTCAGCTGGTGAGCAATATGGTCCTCAGCCCTGTGCTGCCTCTGCTGTCAGCTCAGCTGCGCTGCTGCTCGAGCCATGGGAAAAGAGCTGAGAGGGTAGAGGAGATGCTGAGATGCCGCTTCGATGAGAACCAAGCCCAAAGAGAGAGAGAACTCCAGGGCTTGCAAGTTTTATAGGGTGCCCGTTCTCACGTGATCTTGGGGCACCCTCTCAGCACAGGTAGCTTCCGGATTGGCTAACGGCGCTGGGCACCTCCCCTACCCCGAGACTTCAGCACCAGGCAATATGGCGGCATTATCTGCCAGGATGCCTTGTGGCTGCGGCCTGCCAAGGGGGGAGGGGCTGCCATTGCCACCTGTCAGCACCGCGCGGTGCCCTGAGGGCCCTGGGGCAACTCCCAGCACCCAGTGCGGCCACCGCGGGTGTGAAGGGGCCTCCCAGGGCACCGTCCACAGGCAGCACCCCCGGCCACAGCCCTGCATTCCTCCACTGGCTGCGAGGGCTGCTTGCACCATGCGAGCCAGTGTGTGCGTGCTACCTGCAGCTGCACTTGCTGCCAGTGCGACACGGAACTGCGGCACCACTGGTTGAACCGCACTTTTCACGGCCAAGCAGGGAGAGCTGGCTGCTCCTGCCACCACTTGCCACACTGCTGCTGTGCTTGGGAGCTGCTGCCAGCGCCTCTGTGGTTGCACTGCGGGGCTCGGCCTGGTGCCACTGCTGCTGCCGTGGAGCCACGCCCGCCGGTCATCGCTCCGGGGCAGGCAACCACCACTGCCCTGCCACTGCCAGTGGCTGCCTGCGCCCAGCCAGTGTGAGAAGTCCTGGTGCAAGTATACCCTGACCAGTGGTGCGGGCTTGCCTCGCTGCCCCACGGCTGCTGCTACTGAGCCACAGCAGGCGTCGTGGGGCTCACCTTGCCGCCTCCACCCCATGACATCCACGGGGACAGTGGAGAAAGCTGCGGAAGGGGCTATCACCTCCTCCTGCAACCGCCCGCCGACCCATGCAGCTGCCACCACTGCCAAGCCTGCAGCAGGCAGCATGGGGCAGCCGCCGGCTCCGCTGTGCAGGTGAANGTTCCCTTCCCATCCCTTCCCTCTGAAGGAACTCACTGGGAAACATAACTCTGGGAAAAATACATTTTAAAAACGGGGACCGATTATGCCCCATAACACATCTGTATCTCAGGAAAAAAAAGAATGTGGCTCTAAGATTATTCATTTGCTCTACCCTGTGAAGAAATAAGACTTTAACAGCACTTACCCTCTACAGTTCAGTCTGGACAAATCTGGGTTGTTCACTCTAGTTAAGTCTCACTGTGTCACATCAACTGGAAGTATACTCAGATTGTCCAGAAAGCAATAACTTTATTGCAAAATGTACCAAAAAATTAAGCTAAATTCAATCCCAAGAAAACCATTCTCTTGCATTTGCTTCTTAGCTCTGTCTTTCAACTCTCCACAAAATACCATCCTAGAGGCCAAACCTGTTTTTTAGATATTTTGAAGCCTTGTGACTTTTTTTTTTTGTGATAACTTCTAAACTTTTGGCACAACCCTGAGAGTAGCTCAGCTGGTTAGAGCACGGTGTTAATAACATCAAGGTTATGGGTTTGATCCCAGTGATTCTGTATACTGAATTGGATTAGAACAGTATTGGTAACAAAAAATCCTAAACTCTGTGTCTTCTAAGAAAATGCATAATTCTATCAACCTGCAGTTAATCTTGCACTGATTCAAAATTCAGAATGTGATAATTTAACTGAATTTCATGAGATAAATCTGACTACAAAACTTACTGCATTAATAAAGAAGTACATGTTTACATTTTTCATTTCCAGAGAAGTCTTCTAAATTACCTGAGAAATTGTGTGTTTTTTTAACACTTCTCTTAATTCAAGCAGAAAATTATGGAAAGCATGGGATGTCAAAAAACAGAGAAATAGTTAAATAAAATTTCAGAACAATTATTTTTATTAATTTTCGTACACATGTTGGATATTGTGGGATACAGATGGCACAGGAGTTTCAGAAAAGAAAACTCAGCTGGTGTTCCCAGATGTTGAGAAGGATCATGCTGACGGCTTATGCTAAGATTCCTTGATCGCTGGAGAAATACCTAATGTGTTTATAAGTCTGGGGTATGTGAAGAGTGTTTGCCGTGTCCTGATAAACACTAGGTGCCAAGATGGAACTACAATAACCTCTTTTAACCCTGCCAACCATTGATCAAGAAACTATAAACTCCTGTTAAACTGATCCCCCAACTACTTTGACTAAGTCACACAAAAGTTACACAAATCTTCTTAAGATAACCCTAAAGAAATAATATGTAAGAGGTTGGAAAACTCTTAGAGAGTTGTTGGGGAGAAGAAACTATTTCATTCAAACTGCTGAAGTCGGCTGACAACCGGTTGTCTTCTCTTTTCCCCTCTCTCTGGGGATGCCTGGTGAGATAAACTGTAACTTATGCATGTTAACTGCTTGCTTTAGAGCCAGCCTTTTGCTTTTCTTAATAACATTCTTAATAGACTGTTTTGCTTTAGAAGCTTGTGCTTATGGTTTGTTTGTTTTTTCCTTATGCTGTTGTTTTAATTGTGTTTGGTAGTGTATTTACCTCTTATTAACTAATGAACTCTCAAATTGTCACAAAATTGTTGATAGGAGACGGAACGTGAGCCAGCAGCATGCCCAGATG
>VYZS01070871.1:7500-10000 GCA_013400695.1 Neodrepanis coruscans | reverse complement strand
GTCATGTAAAATCAATACATCGGATCAATGCTTTATTAACAAGAAAATGTCTTACTTCACATTCCTATGTGGACCTTTGTCTCCGGGATGCATGATGGAATGTCAAATCATATTGCAGTCTTCAACTTTCTGTCGTGTTATTGAGTGCATGCGTGTGAGCCTGCCCACATTGATCACGGGATGTGCCGCCCGTGTTTACACAAATAATGGAAGCACTTGATAATAGTGTCGGCCAATTATTCCCGGGGACGTTCCCCGACGCCGCGCCGCGTCCCCTCTCCTCGAGTAAGTTGTAGCCTTTGTGTCCGCCCGCCCCCGACAAACCTGCTGAGTTGTGCGGTGTTAATCATCAAATTACATGCTGACTAATGAGTGATGGCCTAAATTGCGGGCTGAGTAATGAATAGATGGAGGCAGTTCTGATTAGTCTCAGAAAACCCATTGATTTATGTAGCGCCATGCGCCGCGGAGTTAGTCTGCTGAAAACGATATCTACATCAAGGAGTAATATACTCTAATAAGTATTTTCATCTTAACTCTACTCGCTGGGCCTCCAGGCTCAGTTTTTGTTTGAGTCAGGCAGAGCTATAATAAAGCCCTATGACTCCTTATAAAGCTTGTTAAACACAATGTGTGCAGTCTAACTGAGTCAGGATCATGATTCATGCACTGTACACAGCAGCATGTGCTGCTGATTTATGACCAAGCACAGTTCATAGTCAAAATTACAATTTGAGGGATAAAAAGATTAATTACTATTTGTGGCCTGCAATTTCATGAGGCTAGTGGATTGCAGCTGTAGAATGATAGTGCTCTACATCAGTTTGTAGTCAGCCATTCACAGATTATTAAAGCTTTGCAAGATTAAGTGCTCCTCCTGCCTGGTTTGTGCTCAGGCAATATGCTAGACAAAAAAGGACCACAGGGATAAATCTGAAGCTAGCAATAGCTGGACATATGTCATAATTGCCAGTTTCCCATAAATCCACAGCCAGTATAGAAAGCAGCCCGTGATGCAGACATCATATCATGACTGTAGTGATTGCTATATATGGCCTCCAGACCTGTAACTTTGTTACTGCGCTATCATTTTTGCAATATATTGGATAACCCTTTGACTATTTTCCAGTCTAATTATAAATAGAAGTAATCATTGCTTTGTGAGGGGGGAAAAAATATAAAAATCTCTTCCTCAGGACAGGTTGTAAAATGAGGTTCGCGGGCGGCGGAAGGTCGGAGGAGAAAATTGCACGTTGTGCTCACCAACAGTTGTTGGGATACAGATCTTTATTAATATCAACCACTTAAATCACCTCATCTGTTTGTGTTCCAGCACTTAATGAACCCACCATAGATTACGGCTTCCAGAGGTTGCAGAAAGTTATTCCACGACATCCAGGTGATCCCGAAAGGTTACCAAAGGTTAGTAGACAGTCAAAAAGCATTTGTTTGGGTTTTTTTTTTTCTCCTCCTAATTAAATACATGTTGCCAAGCGATGCCACTCACTGCTTGTCACTTGTAAAATAACACCACCTAAGAACTCTGGCTGATGCATCAACTCCTTGGGTAGGTACATCAAGCTGTGTTTTTAAATTTGACCCCTTTTCCACATTAATTCTTTGCCATCGAGTTAATCTGGAGTTTTTAAGATTGCACCTGATACTTGCAAGAGAGTATTTTAAAGGAGGAGAATGGATTTTCTGATACAAATATTTTGGATTCTACAAGAGGGACATAAACTTCCTGCGTAATGAAATAGTTCAATTAAACATTTTCCACTCCAGTAGCTTGTAGTGATTTCAATCTAAGCAGCCCCACTCTGATCTGTGATTATTTGACTCTTGTTTTCCTTTCATTTTCTAAAGCTCGATTCAGTTTAATCTTTTGTTTACAAAGCTTTTGTTATAAGTCCCTGACTTAGCAGGCTAACAAATGAAGTCCACATATTAATATCTAGAGGGACTTTTCATTTAAATTCAACAAAGACAAAAGCTGCCTGTGTTGTTTATGCACATGACACGTATCAGAGAAATTTCATTTTGATGTAAAACATTAAAGATAAGTCATGCTTATAATTTTCCCTTTTTCTTTGATATAATATTGTCTTTTTTCCTTCAGCGCAATCTCTGATTTTCAAGGCAAACTTGAAAAACACAAATGAAAAATGAAGTCGTAACATTATGACTGATTATTTTGTATTCTGTTCCTGTGTGCATCAAGTCTTGACCACCTCTGAGTTTTATTAACACAATAAAACCTTTTAGACATTACCTTTTAATGCTCAGCGTGAACATAAGCAATATCATTAGGTTTCTCTTTTAATTTGTGAGCGTGCCAGCAACTCATATCAGATATTTGCTGTCACAATAATTGGAGGCAGAGGGGGAGATTTTTCAAATGTGGGGTGTTTCACTGAAGGGGTTTTTGCTCCTTTGGGTTGAGCTCCAGCAGAACAAGATTTTACCTCCACAAGAACTGGGACCATCAATGTCATCACTC
>VYZS01070871.1:0-2500 GCA_013400695.1 Neodrepanis coruscans | reverse complement strand
CCGGGCTTTGCCAGCCACCTTGAGGGCAGTGTGATGTGATGCAATGCTCCGAGGGAAGCGCTTCATCTGCCCGTCCTCCGCTCCTGTGCCCATCGCAAATGACAATTAAGTGCAAGGTGCCAAAAGCATAAGCAAGCATTAAGGCAAGAGAATAACCTTGAACTCGGGCCAAAATATACACTGACTAATGGGAAGTCCTAAAGAAATCTGCTAAACCGAGCGCAGCAGACAAACTGTGTTTTGCAAACTGCTGAAAATACATCCCGGCCCTGGATGGATAAAACTTATGTTGTGATTTTCACGTGACTTCCAGCGCTAAACTCTAATTTCATGTTAATTTCTTAATTCCTTTATACTTACGGTGTTGGGGTGGAATTGTGTGCAGGGAGGAGCACAGGAGGTGTTGCTGGAACAAACAGCAACCCCCTCACTGTCACTGTAACTCCAGGTGAAGCTCCTGGGTGAATTTTAGCGTTATCGTGACTTGGGCCGTTGGCGCGGATCGGCGTCGGAGTTGTCAGTGCTTCTTCCGTGTCCTTGCAGGAGATAATCCTGAAACGAGCAGCTGACATTGCCGAGGCGTTGTACAGCGTGCCACGCAACCACAACCAGATCCCCACTCTAGCCAACACTCCCGCCCACACCGGCATGATGGGGGTGAACTCCTTCAGCAGCCAGCTCGCCGTCAATGTCTCCGAAACATCGCAAGCCAACGACCAAGGTAGGTGGGAGTTCCAGAGTTAATCCTTCACCTGGTTGACCTCTTTTGGCCTGTCAATACGAGCTGATGTCACCTCCACGTCCTACCTCTTCCTCTCCCTGTGACTAAGCGAGCAGTGAAATGCCATCTTTAACTTCCTCGTAGTAGTTAATTCTTCCTGTTCTTTCTTTACTGTTATCCTAAAGCATCTCTCCAGTGTGGGGAAAAAAAAAATAAAATTGGCAAAGTGTAGAAAGGTCTTTGTTATTTGCAGTAAATATACAACGTATATGGGTTTTGTTTTTTTTTTTTTTTTTAATAAAATAATCATGTCTAGATACCTCCACCTGGTTTTGGAATATTTACACAGATAAATCTAATTTGATGTCTGTGATTTTAAAATACTTTGTTTGTAGGCATGTATGACATATATGTTACTAATAAAAGTAATAGTTGATTTAATTTACCTGTTGTAATTGAAAATGCATGTAGCATATTGCATTTAAAATTGATTTTGATCCTAATGAAAGGAGGAAAACAGGATTATTAGATATGTTCAAACGCAGATTTTTTTTTTTTGCTTGCAAGGTAATTATTAAATTGATTGCTCAGATAGGAACAAATTGTTGTTTAAAATCCTGATTCTGCTATGTTTCCTCTTCTAAAAAGATTGTCTTTTAATACGTTTCCAAGCTAATAAGCCTTATAAAATTCTGTACTTGCTCTTGAATTAGTTTCCACCGATGGCTACACCTTACGAAACCTTGTTGTTAGCATAAAAATATCAATCACAAAAATGAAGACCCCAAACCAGCCTTTTTAAAGTAAATCACTGCTACAAAAAAGTTTTTCTTGTCAGCTCTGGCATTTGAAGGTCCGGAGAGGCTGAAAGTTCACGCAGTGTGTCGGTACAAAGCGGGACTCGAGCCTGTTGATAATTGCTCCTAAAGACAAACGTGAAGGCACCTGACACAGCTGGATCGAAGAGAGCTTTTGTTGGCTGTCTGTGCTAAGAGGAGAGACAACATAGAGTGCTCGCGGATGATTTAAGTAGGGCTGGCGTGATAAGGTTATCTCAAGCTGCAAGAGTTGATAGGGGCAGTGAGAGACAACCCAGAGCAAAGCTGTGCAATCAATTAAAACTGTGTAATATATGCTGCATGAGGAAACCCCCCAGCCCTAAGTCTATCTTATAAAATAACATTATTTTTTTGGGGTGGGGGGGTTTCTAACACAGTAGGTTACAGTCGCAACACAAGCAGTGTTTCCCCGCGAGGATATGTTCCCAGCAGTACTCCTCAGCAGTCCAATTACAACACAGTCAGCAATAGCATGAATGGATATGGCAATGCCGGCATGCCCAATCTAGGTGTACCAGGTTCCCCTGGATTTCTTAATGGCTCCTCAGCTAACTCTCCTTACGGCAGTAAGTGTCTATTTTTGGTAACACATCATCATATAGATTCATATTTGCTACCGAATCCAAACTCCTTGCATTGTGTTGTGTTTTTTTTTTTTTTTTTGATTTTCCTCTGTTGTCAGCTACTGGATAAAAGGAGGGGTGACTCTGGAGGCTGGACGTAAAAACGAAAATAATAATAAATTGATCTGTTTCGCGCTGGAGTACGATCTCAGATAGAGAAAATATTAGCAAAAAGAAAAGAAAAAATAAAAAAAAAAAACCAAAATAAGAATTGGACTGCGCAATTCGTAACAAAAGTCCAACACAAAAGAGTTTGCCTGTTATCCAGAGAGTGGCCAAGCCAAGCCATTTCATTTTTATTTTTTATATATATTTTT
>VYZS01070869.1:55908-69830 GCA_013400695.1 Neodrepanis coruscans | reverse complement strand
CTCACATTTACAATAAAAAAATACCCAAACACCTGCAGACCACAATCAACCACAGCAGCCTCCACCCTGAAGATGATCTGAAGTGTTTCAGATAATGAAGCACAGGAAACTAGACATCTCAATTCACAGTATTTTTATGTGTGCAAATTCAAAGGCGGGTGAAGGAACTTCATTTAGCTCCTAGTACAATGGGAAAACCTAAAATCCAGCTAAACTTGCCTCAAACCACACAGCTTTACCCTCCTAAGGGTAAGTATGTATGTATGAGCATGTTTACATATGCAGTACTCCCTTCTCCTCACAGCAGGTCAAGTACCATTGTGAAAAAGGTTTAAAAAGAGAGGAAAAAACCCAAACAACCAGGAAGATGCATATACATATACATATGGGAGATGACAGAGTTGCAGCAAACAAACAAGCAAACATAATGGCAGTTACTTTACATCACTCCTCCTCCTTAATAACCAGATGATACAAGGTACAAGCAGGCACAGCTGGAAGAATATGACTTCATTTATTGTATTCTGAATATTTGTTTTAATACTTCAAAAGGATCAGGATTTAAAATGGAAACAACATAATTAACATAGGAATGCTCTCATCCAGGAACAAGAATTCTCATTGCTGTTCTTCTCAATCATTTGATTTCAGAGCTCTTCCCTGTTTTTCTCCAACAGGCATTGTGTCTGTTTCCCTTTTAAAAACCAAGACAAATTTCCCTACCCAACTTTTTTCAGCCTCCTGGACTTTTCAGAGTCCAGATCCATCCCTCTACTTCTCTTCAACTTTCCAGCCAAAATTTTAAGTATGGGGTAAACTCTTGTCTTGATACCAGTATTCAATCCAATCCTTACAAACCTTTCCACAGACAATCATGACCCATATTACCCAGTTAATTGCACTTGTGAACTGGAATTAGTCTTATGGTTTAAGTAAATGTCCTCACTGAAGAACATCCACTGCTTAATGAGATGTTTTGTATCAACCTGTCCTCAATTTTGAAGGCTGGGATTCAGAAAGCAAGCCTCAAAACTGAGAAAGTCAACTACTACACTCAACTGACTTGATATACTGGAAGAACAATTCTTCCTGGAAGTTTTCTAGCAGAGTGCTTTCGCTCTTTAACTTGGCTTCCACTGGAATTTACCTGTTAAAAAAACCTTCTTTAACTGGACACTGAATGAAAGTAATGAAATTCACCTGGTTATGCTCTTAGCCCGTAATTTTGCTTACTAAAAACAGAGAAGGATAAGGATGACAAAGAAGTAGAGACATTTGTGTTTTATACATTGTATCAAGGCTTTAAAATGCCAACTACCTGATCACAGAGAACTACGTTTTTAGGAACTGCATCAAGTTTTCTGAAGCCCTGTAGCAGAAATGAAATACTGATGTAGAAACAGTAACTGCTGCATTGTACAGTCTCTACAATGTGTTTTATATGGTATTGTTTACAACTATCCATCCTTGAGCCTCCTCTTCTACCCTTTGCAAAACACAATCTTTATCTGTATAGAGACAATTGCTCTAGAGATCAGCATTTTCCAAACAGAGATGCCAGGAATAAATTGTGCAACAGACACTTTGAATTGCTGGGTCAGGGTGGGAAGGAGGACGAAAGCTGCTGCAATGATTCTGGCTGGAGGCCGGAGCATTCTGCTCTGGGAGATCTGAGATACTGATCCAAGCTGTTCAGTCTCAAGCCTTCACCACTGCAGTCCCTTCGAAGTTGGGATGCTGCCCACCCCTTTCAATGCACAGCCTTTTCACCTTACTTCTGGTCACCTCTCCATCCAGAACTTTATTTTCCTTGAACCCAGTTATTTTCCCCTAGAATGGTAGAAGTACAGCTCTAAAGTAAAAACCTCTTTATTCAAAATAAGAGATGACAAACTTAAGTTGTTTGAAGTGTACAAAGTATATAGAACGAAAATATTAAGGGAGCATAATGCATAATTCTTTCACCACATTATTGGCACAAACATCTATGGCACAAATATAAAAGAAAAATATGTTAAAAACACAAGAAGTGGTTGCTAACTCAGGCTGACAATGAGACCCATCAACTATGTTATTTTGAAGAGATTTTAAACTCAACAATGAAACAGATTTCAAATTTACCTTTAAATTTAAAGTTTAAATTTAAAAGTTTACTACTATTTCTTCTCCCATCTAGGACTTCAATACCTGAGGCTGCAGGAAGTTGTTGTAAGGAAACTGTATTCTCAGTATTAAACTCAACAATGCTCAATTTCTGCAAAAGCAGCAGATGAAGTTGTACTTGTTACTTTCTTTCAGGTACTACAGAGACATGTAAGCTCTCCTTGAAAATTTTAATATAATTCCTCAGTATATAAGTAAAAAAAAGTTTGCACAGAGAGACATTTTTATCAAAGATTCTACTTTCCTCTTCAGACTTTTTCTCATCCATAGACTGCTGCATTTTCAAAAACACTACATAACCCTAAATGACACTGTGTTGTTATATTAGAAAAACAAACAACCTGCCTTCTCTTCTTACTAATTAAGACTGCTTATTATTTCCTGTTGGGTGAGGCCTGGCAGTTTTGTCTGTGTATTTTTAAAATTTTAAAATTGCTGAAGTCAAAATTTTCAATATTTCCAGTCATGAGCAAATACATTATTTGACAACTGTATAAAAGCTACAAAATATTGAGGAAATTAAATCAATCACAAGTATTCAAGAGATTTCAGAAAAAAATCAGAATTGTTTGGTGCAGGATTATTTTATGAAATGTAGAATCAAATTTCAAATTTAGTAGTTGCCCACTTTAATAAGAAAAAATCACAGCATAAGAAAATTCACTTGGCAAAGAGTAACTGGCGTACCTGAATAGTTGCTCAATTAACTATCCCTGCAAACAGAATTTTTGTTTTATTCATTTCCCAAGTATCAAAGTAGTGAACTAGTATGTCAAGAGGAAATACTAAAATGCCATACACAAAAAAGTGTTTTTCCATAATACTGCTGGAATAAAGTTAGGATGTTTTTGTTAAAACATATTCAAAGCAACTTAAGCCAAAGGAATAAACAGTATTCAAATATATGGCAAACATATTCTGATACATGTATAATGCTAAGTATATGTAAAAATACTGAGGTTCAACACAGAAAAACAGCTCTAGTAACTACAATGTATTTTAGCCACGTGGGGTGATAATGCTACTTGAACTAACCTGAATATCATCTTAAAATGCTGTTACTTTTCCTATAGATCAAAGAGAATAACTGAAACATTCTTCACAAGCAGTTCTAGTTCATATAAAAAGTTGTTCATCAAAGTCAAATTTTAACAAGCCACACATACCATTTCATAAGCCTTAAGTGTAATGAATCATCAATATTAAACTGCAAACCTTGCCTTTTTTTCCTTTTTGGGGTGGAGGGTGGGGCAGAGAGTGGTAGAAGGGGAGCACAGGAAGAACAGCATTTCTGAGAAGCCAAGTAATAAGCAAACCCAAGATTTCGGAAGTCCAGGTCACCTAAGGTTTGATGAATCACCAGGTACAGTTACACAGGTTCCAGGGTCTTACTAAAGGCAGTTCCCCAATTCATGAACAGCAGCAGCAGGAGAGGGCTCAAAAAATAGCAGGAGCTGTCACCACTGCAATCACAGAGGTGAGACAAGGGATTCTAGGTTTCCTTTTGGTTCTGAACAGCCACTGAAAACGTAGTGTGATAGAAATGGTGGGTTAAACACCACCAGAAAGTGTAACCAAAGAGGTCAAACCGAGTCCAGCACTGTTACAGTTATACCCTAGTTTTCAAATCTACAGATGCAAAGTGGTTACGAAGACTTTTTTGCTTTTTTACAAAAAAATAGTAGAAGTCATGCAGTTTCAATTTTCTATAGTAACTCAGGACACAACAAAACCCACTTGGACTAAACTAATGAGACCAAAGAAAAACGCTGCTTACTTTGCTTTTACTTCACTTGTGTGTTAAAATCTGTCCATGTTTAAACAGATAAAAACATGATCTTCAGCAGAAAAAAAAAAATAAAGCCAAACCCAAGCAAAAAAAACCCCAACCACCCCACAACTCAGACCTATTTTGCTCTTGACCTGTTGATACCAGTACAATTTGCTTGGAAGAGGTAGTGAAACACAGACGTATTTCAGTTTAGCATTTTAAATGAACACACATATATATACCTCTGCGCTCTTTTGAAGAGTAGTGACAGAAGTTAAAAGAGGGAAGTAATGCTCATAGTAGCAAAAGCAGCTTCCTCCCCACACATGGTCTGTCAGCTCCACCTAAATGCTAAACAAAAGATTTTACCTCGAGACTATAATAATTTGAAATATCTTTTACGACCTTACTTCTGAAAGTGTCAACAGTGCTTCAGCAAAACACATATGGTTTAAATGAAAGTACTGAAGAAGACTCACTGCATTATTTCTATGCTCAACCCCAGTGCCTGACTGACCTAAGGGCACAGTTAACGACAACCATAATTATGATCTTATCAACACAGAGCTTCATAAAAGGGTCACAGACTGAGGACATCAAATTAAAACTTCCACTTCTAAAATACCTGTCAGAGCTAAAAGTGACCCAAACCAGGAACTGTTTTTCATTATCTGTCTGAAAAATTCTTTCCTCTTTGTTTTATAATAGCTGTGTTATTTTGTCTGAGAACCAAAGGGAAGCTGTCAACGTGTTAGAAAAAAGATTTTTTTAATTAACTTTAGAGTTTTCAGTAGTACCTTTTAAGACTGATACTTTTGGATTTAGAGTTGGTGAACACAGCACTAACAGGTGAAAACCTTTTAGCAAGTACAATTTGAAGCAATCTATGAAAACACAGAATCAGAATCTCTGAAGATCATAGAATTTTCTCATCACTGCATCAGAAAGCCAACTGTTAGTAAAATATATATTGCCTTTCACTGTATCTTTGCAACTTCGAAAACAACACCTACTTTGTATACAAGCACCCTTGACAGTAGAGACCCACAGGCCTTCAAACTTAGTTCCTGACCTTCAAGACTCAGCAATAAGCACAATAACAGGAATTCCTAACCAAACATATTTTTGGAGTTTGCATGTATTCATGAGACAGTGGCATTGGAAGATTTTGGGGAAAGGCAACAGAGAAAAAGAAACTAAAAAAATCTATTAATTAGCAAATTTGCATCAGTGATACTTACTTGTAGGTATCTATTACTGAATTCACATAATGCCACCTCAATGAAAAAAAGTAAATTTAATTTTTTAAAGTAAAATTTAAAAGTAAATTTAAATGTGTTATTGATTTTTAAGGTCAAATACATAATAACTGAGAAACAATTAGAACTGCTGTTTTTCAACTAACGAAGCAGGAAATTTGTCAAATGTGCACATCAATGAAATATCATTGTCTGCCTTCCAGCCTCTCACTCTCTTTTTTCAGCACACTTTCCTGATTTCAAAATAAATAGCTTACCGAGGTTCTGCCAGAATGAAGTAAATACAGGTATGAAGTTTATCTGCTACAACATTCTTTTTTAAAAACATACAAGATGGCACAAGTGAAACAAAGCTCTTCTCAGTTTCACAATTTTAACTCTACTAATAGCATATTCATTTCTTGCATGAGAAAATTACTCCATTTTTGGATGACTACCACTGATTGACATTTCTTTTTTTACAAAGAGGACAAAGGGGGGAAGAAAAAGGCTTTTTCCCTTCTATTTAATATTTCAGATTAAGCTATTGAACAGATCTTGCACAGATTTCAGCACCGAGATTCCTTGAAATCTCCACAAACTCTGTCAGATCCTGACAATACTTCCACACAACTTCAGTTAAATTCATGAGGGAAATTTGCAGAACAGAGCACCTGCTTCTGGATGGTTACAGGCTGCTTTTTCCTCTTTCATTTTCTCAATTAAACTGTAGTCATTTCTGTAGATTACAAAACATTGCAGACAGGATATCTTAGAATGACGTATTGGTTAATGCTTTCCTAGAACGGGCAGCTACATTCTTTTCTTTGACTTAAATGGTGTCCCAGAAGTTGATACTACACAGTATGTAGTACAGAAACTCCAGATGTCAATAAAATCATGTCAAAAAAGTGCTACATTTTCAACCCTGTTCTGTCAGCTTGACAGTGTTGGTGTAGGCACTTTACAGAATGTAAGGCACAAGGTGATATAGCAAAGAATTCATTCCCTTTTCTCTGTGAACAGAGTAAGTGAAAAGAGAACTTCCAAAGCACAAAACACGACAAATAGATCAGTACTTTAAAACCATTTAAAAAATAATCTCTATTTCCTTCAAAACATTGCTCTTAAGCAAAGATTCTGAGCATTTTAAAACAGGAAGTTGAAAGACAGCCGATGATTCCCTTGCCTCCGAAGTCTTATTCCCCAAATCCTTCCAGGCACTCACATTTACTTATTTGAACGAAATTACACAGCAATACACTGTGACACCAGCCCAACAGCACAGAGTTCACGTCACAGAAATAATACTCCATTTCACATTCACATAAATGTCAATAATGCTTCCTTACCAAAGCCATCACCAATGCAGAAAGGCAAAATAAAAAAAAAAAAAATTGTGATGATGAGAAGTCGGATATTCTTGGTTTTCAGGTCAAGTGTAACAGAGCAATCAGTCTAACGTGGTCACATGAGAACTTTTTCGTTTCATCACTTACTACTAAATTACCTTTAAAAATCTCACTATTTCGTACCTTTTCAAGACGTCCTTTCTAAATACTATCTGCAACACTCCTGGGCTCCACCCAAGACGAGGACACCCAAAGCTGCCAGTATCAAACCCACGTTTTCATGGTAACCCGGCTGCTTTCCCGAGCCGGCGTTCCCGGTTCCGTCTCGGGTTCAGCCCATACGTGTGTCACCTCCGAAACCAAAAGCAAGAGAAGCAGCACCTCCTTCGCTTTACGAGCACCCGCTACCCAGTCAGCAGAAGTCAGGCTTTCAAGTTTTTTCACTTTACTGGGCAGCCTGTCACGAACACCCCTTTCCTGCCTGAGAAGACCCCTGTAAGGCAGCAGCACCCAAGCCGTCCCCGGCATCCCGCCCGCTCCCCCGGCTCGCTGCAGCCGCCCCGCCGAGCGCGAGCGAATCCCGCGGCAGCTCCTCCCGGCGGTCCAGCGGGAGCTCCGCGCCCGGGCCGAGGTGGCGGGGAGCAGGGAACACGCTTCCCGCCGGCAAACCTCCACTCCGGGGCTGCCCCAGCCCAGCCCGAGAAGGGCGCAGCCGCCCGCTCCCGCCGGTGCGGGATACAGGGAGCGCAGCCCGCGGCAGGCGGGCGCCCAGGGAAGGACGGGGGAGGGAGAAAGCAGCGACCGGCGGGTCAAGGGCCGCCTGGGGCTCACCGGGGCAAGGGCAGGATTGTCGGCGCCTCCTCCTCGTCGTCGTGTGCCGCCGGCGGGTCCCTCAGCGCTGCGCCATGTAACGGAGAGACGCCGCCCGCGTCCCGGCTCCGCACGGACTTTCCCGCTCCTTCCCGCCCGCCCCACGGGCGAGGGCAGTCAGCCGGCACCGGCCTGCGCAGCCTCCGCCCTTGCCCCCGGCCCGCCACACTTCCTGGCTGGAAATTCCCGCTGACGCTCCGGCACCGCGAAGGGCCGGGAGGCGGGGCAGGAGCGGGCGGCCGTCGGGGGCAGGAGGAGGGGCGCCCGGGCAGCCCCGGCCGCGGCGGGATCCCGAGGGGGCAACGGTGAAGGAGCCACGGCAGCCTCTGCGACTTTCCCACCCGCTGGCCACGACATCCCTCTCCCAGGGACCGGCCCTCCCGTCCGGATGAAACCACGTAAACTCGCGAGTCTTTTCACCCAGGGAGTTACCGCCGCCAAAAGAACAATCTTGTCGTTGTCTACGTTCTTTGGCCCACGGCGACGCTTCTGTTGAAGGGCTGAGCCGGTGGTGCCAATGGTTTCTTGGTGATTGACTCCTAAAAAGTTTAGGAGGAGAGACTGTGCATAGAGTAAACTTAACCCCACTCAGCTAGTGCCTTACTGGCTTTCCTGGGCACTTCGTAAAAGGAGGTTTACCAATTGATTACCACCTGATCCCTAAAAACATAACGGAGCAGAGACTACATTTAGCACAGAACCATTTTTCTGTGGATTTACACAGCTTCTGGCAGAGCAGGTTCCCAGGTCACTTAACTTCTGCTAAACAGTGCCAACCATATGGTGCTTAATACTGAAATCCAGGTTTGTAGTAAACTAACCAGGTCTCCCAGAGACATCTAACCAAGGCTGAAGAAAGTCAGTGAGTGCCATGTTTAATTGGCACAAAAATTACAGAAGACATTAAAGTTCAAACATCTTTATGCTGAATTTTAAAAGTCTAGTTTGCTAAGGGTAAAGAGTATGTTGTAGCCAGCATGGCTCACCTAATGTATGATAGCCCAGAGAGTCAGCAGCATACCTGTGAGGGACTTTGTTATGCTAAGGCCACGTGACATGGAATTTCACGAATTATTTATGTCAGAGTTGAATGAGACTGACAAAAGTCATCCTTTATAAGAAGGATTTAGAAAAAATATCAAGGAATCAAGGTAAATGACTATTGCTGAAGCAAGGAACTGTATTTTACAGCAAAAATATATTCAAAAGAAAGAGGGTCAAATCATAAGACACTTGTTAACTGGAACAAGATGAAAGGGTATTTTTACCAGAGAGCTCTCACAGCCCTATCTTTATGCAGATAATCCAGTCATGTCATGGAGGAGACTATGCTACTGAACACCTTCATCTGTCGTGGTGATAGCAAATTTAATTTCTAGAAAGGAAGTAGATTCAGATGCTACATTTAGTCCTGCATGTCTGGGTTGAAGCAGAGATATACTTGTTTAATGCTGAGACTGCAAAAGAGAGCTTGTATTTTCTCTAAGAGCATTTTCTCTCTGGACAAGAGAACTGAAATCTTGTACAGGTTATGTACACGTATGTACACATTTTCTTTATTTGGATTGTCACTCATACTCTGTGGTGCAGGTCTAAGAATGCATTGCTTTATTCTCTTCCCAGTCCAAACTGGGAATTGAAAATGACTCAGCATTTCTGAGCAAAACACTTTTCTCCTTATTAAATGGGGGTACTCCTGGACACTCAAGACACAGTATTAATCTTTTCTGTAGCAAATACACTGAGTTAAGCAAAACAAGTGAGGAAAAAATTGGGTCTCAAAGCCCTTTAAGAAGGTCTGAATGGATTTTAAATAGAATTTTCAAAATAAGGTTCATTTGAAAGGGAAGGTGCCATGTCACAGCTAATTAAAGGTGTGCTCACAGGACAAAACCTGTATGAACAAGTACCAGGAAATCAGACAAAGTGGAAATGTTCCAAAACTTGAGGAGACTTACCTGGTCGATTTATTTTAAAAGGACACATTATCAAGTACTCAGGCTCTGCTTTCTCTGTGAAGTCCTAATCAGCTCCCACAAACACCTAGGTTTTAAAATAAAATTCTCTTATTATGCTTATTTAAAGCATAAATTTGTCCTTTTTAGATCTTAATACCACAACAGAAGTGTTATTTCTACTGAAACCCACAATGATGCCAGGCTGTAAACCCACAGTTTGGTAAAATTATCTTCGCAAGACACTCTAGATAAACAAACTGCTTTAAAGCAAAGGATTCCCACCTGAAGAGCCAAATAAGCAATTATTTCTCTAATCCAATTTCCAACTACCAGAGAAATCAGACAGATAATATAGATTCAGGTGTGAGATGCTTGCAGTGATAAAGTGGTGCCTCTTTCCTAGATAACACTGGCTTCCACTATTACCATCAAGATACTTCAGAACCTGGACAATATCAGCTCATGAATGAAGAGTAGATGATTAGACCTGAACCCAGAGGAGCAAATGCTTAGTTGTTGAGCTGAGAGGAACGTTGTGAAATGTTTTTACTGGTACCTGGTACCTGGGCAAGTGCAATGAAGGAAAGGCTTTCTAGTTGTACACTTAACCAGGCTGTAGAACCTTAGGCAGGTTGTGTACATTTATGTTTCCTGATATGTAAATGCAGTTTAGAAGCTGCATCTGTTCTCTGCTGGATTAGCTCTGGGTATACAGATTCCTTTCCAAGGTCAGAAATCTTTGGCCTCAACACTTTTTAATGTTCTAAATGGTAATAGATAAAGGCGTAAGTCTAGCACAGATTTTTTAAAATAATCACTCTTTAATTGATATGTCTGATTTGGAAAAATTCATTGACATTTCCTACATTTTTTTTTCTGTTTCTGAGGCATTTATCAGAATCAGGATAGGCTCTTTTCCTTCCCTTTGGCATAGTGAGTTTGATACTAAAACAGGAAAAGATAAGGCAAAGTCTGAAGGAGCTACTGAGAGATACTTCCTTTTAATGCTTTCAGCTGCCTATCTTCATTGACCTGCTCTGCTATACAATTCAAATCTCTTCCTAGTCACTTATGTATTTTTCATCCAGATAATACAGAAGTTCTAACCTAAAAACTGTTTCGGCCTAACTAGTAGCCAACGATTGCTTTAACACATTCCAGTCCTCACAGAGGTTGCCAGTGTTTGGCCAACACTTGATGTTGGCACTGCCATTATCTCCTGTAACCTGAATCCACCAGGAACATAGGAAGACAGTATGTTTAAAAAACAACAACAACAACAAACTATTTTTAAGAAGGTGTCATCATCTGAGACAGAATATACATTGAGTTCTAATGATGCTGACAGCAGGAACTATATTAAAAAACCCATTTCTAAATAGGCAGAGTATATGTGCAAAGCCAACTAATTTGAATTGCAGCTAGAGCAGGATCTAGAGTTCAGTGATGCTGCTGAATCCCCATGTTGCAGCATCCATGAGAGTCATTTTCTGTCATCTCTATCATTTTTAGTGGCCTCAATTCATCGTGTATTTCATCAGAATTGGATGGACACTGCACCCTGCAAAGCTCAGAACAGTGTGGCGTCTCCTATAGTTACACAAGTCGCATCCCAAATATACCTTTTGCTTCCTTCCTCCAGAGCTACAAGTCAGATATGGGATCTTGTATTGCCTCCAAAGTGGTTCAGATCTATAGCTATGCTAAAAGATCAAATTTCTAGTCGTTCGAGTAAAAATGCCAGAGCTGAAGCAGGAGATATCAGTAGTGAATAGCTGTTGGGGAGTACTGGGGAAACTTAGTAAACTCAAATAAGAGAACCATGAGGCTGTAGACATGCCTGATGTGTGTAATTAATAAAGGACAGCTAGAAGTAAAAAATAAAAGCAAGATTAATGAATTCTAAAAAAAAAAGAATACAGAAGGGATTATGAAACCTTGACTAGAGTATTACTAAGGATAAGCACTAATCTGAACAATCTGAATAGGAGTGTGAGTGAACCTGTATTTCTGTGTGTTAGCTGACTTTTGTGCATAAAATACAGACAGAGGTAAATAACTTAACAGGTTAGCTTTATCCCCTATTCCAAGTGGGGAGAAGATCAGAAGGGAAGGAAAGAGTTTATCATATTTTGTCATCCAGAGTCCTATAGTTGTCTTGCATTAATAGCCGATAAAGTTATGAGTCTAATTGTGTCTCTGCTTCCCTGGAATAGGCATACCAATTAATTTAGAAAATAAATCTAGGCATGAACACCACATTACAATGCAATAACAACTTTAGCTCTGACATTCTCTGCTTTGTTTTCATGTATGACTGCTAAACATTTACTCATAGCTATGATACAGTACAGGGTATCACTTCCTTAAAGACATGGAAAGAACCAAGCAGAGAGGACAATTTTATGTGTATAATTTTTGGAATGGTTAGCTGAGCCTCCCCTCAGTTTGACTTCGTAATGGCAGGCCTCCTTCCTTCCTTTCTTTTACACTGGCAGATAGTAAGGAATGTTTCACAGCAAAGCGCTTGCTTACACCACAAATGGTGGTTTATAGATTCTGTGTGAACTTGCGGCAAGGTAGCTGCTCTCAGTGGAGCTGCTCAGAGCACTGTGAGAAGTTGGGAGCTGACCAGCTCTCCTGAGCCTTGACATTGCTTCATGCAGAAGACACAGACTGATCCAAAAGTGTTGCCTAGGCTGGTCCTACTTATTAGTGCAGGTTTAGAGACTGAGCTGTGTAATACTGTTCAACAGTATGAACACGTATTGTCGGAATATAAATGGTTATGTTTATAGAAACTATTTATAGGACCATTAGTGGTATGTAGCACTGTAACAACGTGAAGGACATATGGCTTAGAGTCAAAAGCAAGTTGCTACAGCAAGTAGAGTTCAGTTAAGAGTTGTGCTTTCTGGTAATAGATCTAATAAACTACCAGTCAGTTCTTCAGAGTCTGGGCCTAATACAGACTATGAGTCATTCTCTCCATCTGTCACTCAGCTGTATAAAACCTTGGTCAGCCACTGAAGGCAGAGGGTTTTTTTTTGCCATGTGAATTTAGTGGCAGCAGTTTCTTACCAGTCCACTGCATTCACTCCCTTCTCTTCCCACCTCCGTGTGTTATGATTAATATTGCACTGTGGTCAGTATTTCTTATATGAGTGGGTTGTGTTCTCTTCCTAGTATTTTGCATATCTGAATGATGTGTACTTCTAACTTTTATCTGATTGCCTCCATCAGAACGCTCTTGAGGGGCCTAGTTGTTTTCTCAAGAGACGTAAGTTCTTCCTATCTGTGGCTTTAGAGCCTCAGCAATGTTTCAGCAAGTTAGCTAATGCAAACAAGAGCTGCTGTTTGATTCTTGTTGTCTTTGCCACTTTGTTTTGTTAATAGTAATTTTCATTAAATAAATGCTCAGTTCAATTTATGAGGTCATTTTGGGTCAAATGTACTGAGCAGGACAAATGTTAACACAGTATAGAAAGTAGAATTTAGCTAACTTGATTTATATTGCTGGTATTTTACAGCTGCAGCTCAAGAGAAGTTCCAGACAGGTAAGCACTGTACAAATATATAGGGAAGAGATTTTTCCTGACGCAGAACTTTCAACGTCTAAATCTATAAAGAAAAACAGATTGTGAAAGCACGAAATGACACTCACTGCTGTTTGAACTCATGAAGTGATTAATGTAAGTCTTCTGCTCAATTGTTGGTAGAAGTAAGTTCTGATTTCCTGAACTGTTTCTATTTCAAGTTTTAAGCCTTTACCACAACTAGTGATATTCTTAGAAATCCAGCCCTAGAACATCTGGATATATGGCTAGTTTTTTTTTCTCAGGTTTTGATGAAAACTTTAAACCCTATGTTTAAAAAACCCAGAAGTATCAATGTTCAAAAGGTAGTTTTTAAATGGAAGTGATTTTCCTTAGACAAATCCTGTGGGTTTAGAGAACTTTATAATTTTGTAATGATGGAGGATTAACAACAGTGAGTGGTGAACAGAAACAAATCACTAGTGTAATGGATCAAGCCTTCCAAGAAATACAAGATGATAAAAGGATATTTGGAGGGCACTACAAAAGGCAAGCTGTCTTATGGATTTGGTTTCTCAAAAGCTTGCGTTTTCAGCCTTTGTTCCAAAACTGTGAGGGCTAGAAATGTTTTTGATGAAAGTATTCTATGCTTAAAGCTGCAACATCAGAAACAATACAGTTGCTACCTAAGATTGTGATAAGATGCAACAGGCTGATGAAGAACAAGACAATATGTTGTGTAACAACAAAAAGAGCCCTGTGATAGAGCAGTGAGAGTTGAGAGGGACCTCAGTCTGCTTTCTACTCTACACAAGAAATAGGTGGAGGAAGCAGAGTGTTCTTCTTACTCTAGTTTCTTTCTTAGTTCCCCTCTTGATTTACTGATTGGAAGCTGAAGCCTGGCTGATAATGGGACAGTCTTTTATTCGTTCTCTACCCAGTGTAAGAGCATGGTGCAGAGGCTTTTAAATATAAATAAATATAGATATATTAAATATATAGATATATTTAAATATAAATAAATATAGATAATA
>VYZS01070869.1:16743-41896 GCA_013400695.1 Neodrepanis coruscans | reverse complement strand
ATTTAATATCACTGCAGTGAGACTTTGACTTCAGTTACTCTTGTTTCTCAAGCCTGGTGCAGCCAAGCCTGTGTTGAACATATATCTATGGAAAAAAACCTCAACACATGCCCTGGGTTGGGGCAATTTCCAGTATCAAGACAGGCTGGGGGATGAACAGACTGAGACCAGCCCTGCTGAGAAGGGCTCAGGAGTGCTGGTGGATGAGAGGCTGAACATGAGATGGCAATGTGGGCTTGCAGCCTAGAATGCCAATTGTATCCTGGGTTTCATCTAAATCAGCATGACCTAAATCTGGGTCAAGGGAGGTGATTCTGCCTCTTTATTCTACTCTTGCTAGACTGCACCTGAAGTACTGGATCCAGCACTGGGATCCCCAGCACAGGAAGAAGAGGGATTTTTCAGCCTAGAGGAGAGAAGGCCCTGGGATGACCTTATTTTGTCCTTCCAGTACCTGGAGGAGGTCTGCAACAAAGCTGAAGAGGGTCTTTTTATAAGGGCAGAACTGGGCTGGGTTAGATGTCCCTGAATTGTGAAGTAAAAGGCTTGAGGGAGAGTATTCATGGTAGCAGAAAAAGAGATAAACAGGTCAAGACTTATCTTCCTTCTGCTGCTTCAGTAATGCTGCTTTCTAGGTATAAGTACATGGATGTTTTTCCTTTCCCTGGGTAAAGACAATATAAACCCAGAAAGCTTTCTGGTCCTTTATAGCAGGACTAGAGGAAAATCAGAAATTGGGATCCAGTGTTCTAAATCTAGGGCAAAGTCTTTAGCAGGATGATTTAAGGGTCAATCCCTGAACTCAAGGACACAGGTAATAAAGAGAAACCAGGCCTCTAAGCTGTCTAGTAATGGTGACCCTCTTAAGTAAAGCACTGAAATTGTTTGGAAAGCTTCTTACCAGTAATTGCAGCTGTTCTGTTGACTGCACAAATGAGCTGGTTTGTTCTTTCTGTCCTCTAAGTCTTTACTGGTATCTAGCAGTTGATCTGATAATTTTTATTTTTAAGTAGCCATTTGGTATTTAAGGACAATATTGTTTGCATTATCTATATACTGAGAAGAGGTGAAACAATTAAGTCTTATTGTGTTTGCAAACAAGTTCGTTGTGACCCTGTGGAATAAAATCAGAAGCACAGCCTGACCCTTTAATGTAGAGGAACAGTGTTTAGGTATGAAGTGTATAGGTTTCTCTGTCTTGCTGTTGATATAGAGAAGAAAGATCTGAAACCCAGCTTAGTCATTTGATCCCTGCTGTCTACTTTCCCAGGTGTTTTGTAGTTGCCTGCTTTGTCAACAGTATGACATACAGAAAAGTACTGTTTCCTGGAGATAGTTTGTATAACATATAACTCTAGCATCATCATAATTACTTACAAAAACCCCTGAAAACACTATCCCCTCAGAATGGTACTGCTCTGCAGCTAAACTTTCACCAAGATTTAATTTTAGTGAAGTTATGTAGTGACAGAATGGCTAATGACAGCATCAGGATGAACTGCTGAATTCTTATATAAGCCTGTAATGCTGTATGTCACCACAGTAGGTAACTCTACTTTAAAATCCAAAAGCAATATGTCAGGTTCATTTACCTTAACCTGGGAGGAATGCTTTCTAAACTTAGGCATTCATAAAATGTGACTGAAATTTGTTAGGTTTATGTAAGCTTTAAAATATCTCCCAGTGATTGAGAAATAATCATGTCACAGGTGATGCAGTCATGGCTTGCAGCCCACATGCACAAGTCTTTACTGGCTTCTGGAATGAGGAGCGTAGCTTGAGGACACCTGAGAAACTGTAGACTGAATCATCTTGGGTTGTCAGTTTGGTCTCAGTGCCCACAATAGGACCTGGAGGACTGGAACAGCAGCAGAAGAGAGATGCTAGTGATGGTATGAACTAGAAGCCCTGTTTGAGTTGGAAAAAGATGTGGAAGAGAGGCCATGAATAGGAGACATGGGCTGAGGAAAAGGGTTCTGGGTAACTAGACCTGAGGAAGCACAGCACACTACCTGATTTCTCAAGCAAATCCTTGCAACAAAACTGAAAAGCCTATTTTATAAGATGGAAGTAATTTTCTTCTCCCCCAGAACTGCTGTTTGTGCAGAGAAGGCCACAGCAGGGACAGCCAAGTTTTCAGTTGTGCAAACAAATAAAACAATTCCAAATTGTCCTTTTAACAGCATGTTTCTTATAAAACATTCAGCACAGTCAGATTATATCACTAAAACCAAATATACAGTCAAGCATAAAACCAAAGGATTAGTTACAGTTCTGGTTTATCAAGAACAACAGTACTTGCATCAGAGCAGAGGGAACTGAAATACTCTAGCACTTGGACACATGGTAATTAATGTCTCCTTAATAAGTACTTGGTGAAAGGCTGATGTACTGGGTGTTCCCTGTAAGTGACTGAAAGACATATTGTTGATGTGGCCGAAACTCAGGTCTAGGTTTGTAGCTGAGTTTCTTTCATTAGCACCTTGGTTTCTTTGCAGATTTGGTTGCCTCTGTGCCTCTAATGCTAGTACTCCTATGCATTCTTAACTGGGTCTAATATGGGGATAAAATGGTATTACCAAGGCCTTGTCTGCTCTACTGGTCTCTCCCCAAGGAGTTTTAGAATTACATCTTTTATCACTAACATACTGGTGTGAGGAGTTCTTTGAGTTCTGTACATATGCTTTTAGAGTCTGGGTTGTGATTAACTTCTTAAAATCAGTCCTGTAGACTGCACTAAACATAAATTAATACTCTGCTTATATTTGGAGGCTTTCAGGTCCTGGATTCTACTCTAACTTTACAGCATGTTTACTTTCTAATTAAGGATAACTTTCTGTGGATTAGAAAGTTATGTGTATGTGTATGTGTAATGTGTATGTGTAACTATGCTATGTGTAACTCCGGTGTAAATGAGATATATTAGCTCTTTGCCCAACAGGTGTTGAATAACTGTTTTCAGTGTATTAAGAACAACACCCCCTCCCCTTCCCCCTCACCAGCATTTGGTATTTGTACTGTAAAAAGCGAACAAATTTGCCAGAATGCACTTTATCTTTTCACTGGAAGGGTAGACTTCCTTAATTTAATTTCATAAGAAATGTTAAGTTTTATGAGTGAGTGCATCAATGTTTGACAAACTCTGATGTGAAGGTGCATCAAATATTATCTCCATTGATAAAAGGCCCCCATGACTGTTACAAGTTGTGACTTTAATTTGCATAGCTAAGAACAAATATTTTGAATGCTGTCAATCTTTCTGTATTTACCCTGATTTTTTTTTCCAGTTCTGTCCTACATGCGTGTCCCATGGCTCTAAAGTAACTTAAGACTAACATATGATGTCTCAGCTTGTATGAGTCAACAAGTCCCTTGTTTATACTGTCCTAAACTTCATGTAGTTATAACATTTGTGCAACATACAGGTACAATTTTGGAAGAATAATATCCATGTTGATCTGTACATCTTAGAAGGAGAAAATCGTTCTGCTTTGATGTATCTTCATAGAATTTTCAAGTAGTTGCAAATAATTTAGTGTGGTTCCAACCTAAGAAATATACAGTGCTTTTCCTGACAACGTGTTGCTTCTTTACAATGCCCATCTATGGCAAAACCCTGTCCCAAAAGGCAAAACTGCAACTTGAGGTAGGATGATGACATCATGGTATTTTTAAAGGAGATTTTAAAACAGACATTAAGGGAGAATCAATCTGTCAGTGATTTGGTAGGTCTCCTGGTAATATAACTCTTTAATATAAAGTAAATAAGCAGGAATAACGTTAGTCCAGGGGAAGGAGTTGTGCTAAAAGTAGATAAAGTTGGCTGATAAGACATGAGGTAACTTCTCATGACCTCTTTCTCTGATTATGGTAACCATACTTAAAGCATCACTGCCTATGTGTAATTAAGAACATGAGTTTACTAAGCTGAGGTAGAGAGAAATTTTAATTGATAACTATCTTTTTTCTTTCTTAAGATTAGTGGAGACTCACTAATTGAGGACTGCGCTTGCGCTGATGTTTTGGAAATGTGTGAGCAGGGCGAGGGAGGGAGGGAGATGGAAAAATAAATTGCCCTTCTGCTCTCTGTGCTGCTTACAGTGGAATTCCTGGCATTTAAACACAATGGATTGAAAGAAAGCTCTGTTTTGCAAGTATAAGAGAGTCCTATCTTGTTGGTGTAGTACTAAAGCTGTGGGGTTACAATTGTTAAAGAATGGAAGCAAAACAGCCCTTGCAATTCCAGAAGAAACTGGAGGCATTGTTTCTGATGTTGGAGGATGGAGAGGCTAGACTTCATTTGGAGGAAACACTCTTGGTATATTTGCTTCAAACCAGATCTGAAGTTGCAACTAATCCAGATGGCATGATTGAGCAGCTCGAATAACTTAGTGTCATGAACTGGAAGATGATGAAGATCTAGGGGATGCCTTCTAAGTTTTCTGGTAAATATTTGGCTATGCTTAATTTCAAGCCATTTTTTCTTTTTGATATTCTAGTTTCTGTAAAATTGCCTGCAACTGCTGGCAGCCAGCATGGTTTAGAGCAGTCTTTGGCTGTTCAAGGACAGAAGGGGTTTAACACCTTTGTGTCCTCTATATCTTTTCATGCTGTCCATGAGCTTGGCTTTCTGACTTGCAGCCAAATCTTCATCTCTTCAACTTCCTGCTTGCTGGGATCGCTGCCAAATGCCAGCACCTGTCAGAGCACAACAAACAGCATGGGGCAAGACCCTCACTGTGGATCAGCGGCTGCTGGGACTGGAGGCTGGGGGCAGGCCAAGAGGACAGCTGTGGATCTCCTCCTCTTGGCAGGAGATGATCTGTGTATTCTCCAGTCCTGTGTACTTGCTGTGACAGGACTGACAGGTAATGCCCTCAAGAAGCAAGTGCTTTTATCATATAGACCAAAATACAAATGCATTATAGTCATGAGTCATTACTGCATGAAATGCATTTGATTTTGTACAAGTGATTATTTAAGCAAGTGATTTTTTGAACAAGTGATTATTTAAGGTAACACCACATTGACTTTCTCAGAATGGCTTCAGTTCCCTGCTCAGCAGCACTCTTGGCTGTTCCATCTTTTGTTGGTGTACATCTCAAACTTTCCCCTCCTTCTAGCAGCCGTCTATGACTGTTCTGTTGTCCATATCCATGCCTGCTTGCTGTCTCTATGCATCTACTAGAAATTATGAAACTGATTTAGGTCTCACAGCAGCTCTGTTGCCTTGTTATCTGAATAATTTTATTTCTCCTTATAAATCTAAGAGGAGAGAGTAAGTACCCTATCCTTGTCCAGTCCTTTTCCTGTAAGATAAGCTACAAAATCGTGGCTCTTTGTAAAATGGGAGTTTTTCTTTGATTTTAGTAGAGGAAAGAATTACTCTGTTCAGTGTTAAACACAGTAGTAGTTAGTGATCTTAAATTAAAATAATGTAAACTCTGAAGTTTCAATTTGAAATGGCTTTAAAAGCAGAACAATTGCTCACTTTTAAGAGTTAAGATTATGTGTTGTAGCTTTCTGATGGAAGTTTATTTTGGATAAATCATTTGGAAGTGTTTCAGCTGTTTAACACAATCTTTCTTGAGTGTTAATAGTTATTTTCAGATACTGGCATATAGGAATGACTTCACAGGTAATATTATTTATTCATTGAATATTGTAGCAGGAGATGAAGGTATTTCTCCCTCACTTTAACATTATGATCAACCCTATCTACTTCCAGTTTGTGTAATAGGACCTTATCTTTGTCAAATATTTAATAAATCAAATCCTATTGCTTCATTAAAAAGACCAAAAGGGAACTTGTCTATATGTGTATATATATATACATATATATATATGTCTGTATGTCTATATGTACAACCTTTTTAAAAAATAAAAACAATGAACCAATTTTCAATTTAGACTCTACTTGCCAGAAAACTTCATAGCAAAGTATGGAGAAGGAGCTGGAGACAAGTGACCAAGAAATAGCTGCCCTGGAATGGCCTCTTTAGTGTCCTGTCATTTGACATTTGTCAAAAAGGGTGGGGTAATACACTAAGAACAACCTATTGCTCTAGCAATAGGTTTTTCTCCACCCTTGTCCTCTCAGGACAAGGAGGTTTTGTTCAAATTTCAAACACTCTCATATTACTTATTATCAAGTCAAGTGAAGGACAGGGAGGGGAAAGTTGTACTTTATAAACAGAAAGAAAATAACATGTCTGAGAAGATGGAAGTATTGAAATGTGTTTGAGTACATAGTCATAACGTATTATCTGACACTGACAGAATCTCTTCTCCATAAACAAAGGTATGTATACTCATCGCTAAATTATCTTAATTTTATTTATGTTGCTTTCAATCACCTGGATTGGTATAAGCAAATCCATTTTGAGTTTAGGTTGTATGTTTAATCACTAAATGATTATTCAAGCATTGTTTTTCTTCACAACAAAAATTTTAAACATCTGAGTAAAAAAAAATCTAAAATGCTAAAATGCCAATAAAATACTCTTATAGGGTGCAGTATGTGTGATGTTGCATGGCTCTTTCAAGGTTTACGCCTTCAAAATTCCTAAAATGTCACAGAATTGCTAATTTTGCTGTGTAAACTTGTGTGTGCTGTAATATGGGATACTTCAGCAATACTGTTCACAGCGCGAGAAGATATACCAGTACAAAGAAATGAATTTGTTCTTAATAATGTTCTCCAGTCACCTGATGAGATTAAGGTAGTACATGTTGCTTAACTTATTAGGCCTGAGTTGTAAACACCTGTAATGGGCACTGCAGGAATAAGTTGTCTGGTTTTGCTCTCTTAAACACTTCTGTTTCTGACAGTTTTTGATCTTATCAGTCTGTGAGATTGCTTCAGGTTTCTCAAACACCATCTAGGTAGGTAAGTCAGGGCTTGGTATCACTGTTTTTTTCTCTCATAAGTATGTTGGCAATGACAAAAGCATGAAAAAAATGCAGGACCACATTTGATATCCTTTATTTAATATTGGATTCTTCTGGCAATGTGGTTGCAGATTCAACACCCCCTTCCTACCCCATAAATCGTGGTTTGATGCTTTCCAAATACTCCCCTTCCTATTAAATCTGTGCTGTGAAATAAAAAGATTGTCTTTATGTGCTCTATTTCAGCTGGTTTTTGGAAGAAAACTTGTTTGACCTCCTGGCAGTTGCCACTTGACCTCATGACAGATATTTCAGTGACAAGGCAGCTTTGCCACACATTTAATCCTTTGCCTGTCATTTATCTCACTGGTGTTAGTGATGAATGCTTTCCTTACAAAAGAGCAGCTAAAAGCTTGGATAACTTAGGGAGGGTCATCTCCTTCCACAGTTATGTGTTGCTAGAAATAGAAGATACTAGTATTTCTCCCATGTTATTGTGAACCAATGTTTAACTTTTCTTCTTTGCTACTAAACAAAAAAATTACAGCATGTCCTTAAATACTGTTATTTTCTGTGTCCTGAGGTGTATTTAAAAAAAAAAAAAAAGCTCGATAAAATACTGAATGCACCTCTCAACTTTGGAGCTCGCCTTTTCTGCTTCTCTAGTTTAGGTATTTAATCCTCTACAGAACCTTGCCCTTGTTGAACAGTGTTTGCAGAAGATCCGCTCTATAGAGCAGCAGAGGGTAGTGTGCAATGGGAGTTAAAAAAGTATATTTCATGTGCTTGTTTGCATTTAAATCCTTGAACTTCACCATTTGTGAGTTTCCCAGTCTCAAAAAACTAAAGTAATATTTCCTTCACTCACAGGTTTTGTGAAGATGAGGTGGTTAAATTCAATGTTCCTGAGATTCTCAGATAAATGTCACACTTTAGGTGCCTATTTAATGCTATTAAACCATTGCTTTCTTGCCCTTTAGTGAGCAATGAACTGTGTTTATTTACAGGGATTAGGTGGTGAATCTTTCTTTCCTGAGGAATAATTAACCATCAGCAATTATGCTAGGAATCTCAACAACTTGTGATGTTGAGCAGTAGACTGATAAGTGTTTGCCTATGAAACTTTCTCACTGGTTGTGGTGTGCTTTTCTATGATGTGGTAGTCTGTACACACCCCCAAAACGAACCATTTCTAGGGCCGTTCCTTAAGGCCATTGTTTTTTAATCAGTTCTCTTGCAGATATAAGTATTGCTCACAACGTTTTTCAGTTCTGCTAAAAATAAGAATTAATTTTGAATAATTTTATAATCTGTTCGTATTGGTACACTTTGACAGCTATACAAATGGATATAGAGAGGTCATTTCCTCATCTATAGCAATTTATTGTCTGCTTCTGCAGCTTAGAGCTTGGAAAAATGTGTCAACAGGTTAGCCTCACAAGCTCAAAAAAATAGGGAATGAGCTCACTTGAACTGTTATGTTTCTTTTCTCCTTGCTAGGCTTGTTTGAGAGGATACCTTTTGTTGGCCAAGCAAATAGAGACTGAGGGACTCTCTTAATTTTTGATTTATGAATTGTGGTTCCGCTTCATCCTCTGTTCTGCTTTGCCAGAGAGATTCTGCTCTGATTTATACAAGAAGACCACAGCTTGACACAACTGACTTAACATAATGTATTTTATCTTGAAAGACCTTTTAAAGTGTTACTTGACTATAAATCCTCTACAGCATTTTAGGGTTCGGATGTTAAGAAACCAGTATGTGGATTGAGCTGTAGGTTAATTGAACACTTCTACAGACAGCTTTCTTAAGTTAATGGTATTGAACTAGTTCTCTAAGGTTTTTTGTGATTTTTTTTTCCTTGGGACCTGCTGTTACACATCTGTAACTTTTTTAATCTGTAATTTGTTCAGAAAGTATTCTTTGTCAAACTTTTGTTCTGTGTTATCCTTTAGCCATTTTAACACTTTCCACGGTTTTCCACAACTGATAGAAAATACACTTTGGAAGGTTGTGGTGCTTTTTGGGTTTTTTTGGAGTTTTTTCCTTTCTTTTTAGATTTCTTTTTGAGGTTTGAGTCACTCATTTTCTATTTGAGTTGTGGTAAGCAAAGGTGATGGTTCTCTGGAGGGTTTTTTATTATTATTATTCTGATCTGATGATATGTTAACATACATCTTCCAAAAACTTTTTTTTAACATATTTTTCTAGTCATAAACCTTTCTGGTTCAGTAATCTCACAGCTCACTTAACACCAGTACTCTGCTACATTTGTGACTTCAACCTTGGCCTTCTGTACACATTAAGCATAAAGACTACTCAGCAGAGCTGGTTGTACTCCTGCCTCAGAAAGCTAGTCTTAATTGTGCTAGGCCTAAATAAGAGTACAAAGTTTTAAAGCAAAAATAGTTGCATATGAAAAGAATCTGTTGTCATTTACAAATGGTTTTCCTCTGTAGCCTTCCACCTCCCCAAAAACTGGAAATACACACACACACACACACACACATACATTTTAATGTCCGAATGCATTACTAAATAAAACTTTTAAAAAGGTGTGTCATGCTGAATTACAAATGGCATTAGAAATTCTTACATAAACAGCAGGCTCTCAAATGTGAAAATTTTCTAGCTAAATATACTAAATACCTGCTTGTCAGAAATAATTGTGCCATTAACATTTTGGCACTTTGAGTACCAGTGAAAGAAGATTCAAACTTACATTTCATACTGCTATTGCTTTTGGAGACAAATTAGTCAAATAATACTGAAATGCCACTGTGCATATACAGAGCTTTCTTCAGCTTACAAGCAAGAATGCCAAGAAAATATATGAATTTTATATATCTTTTTGTACTTTGTTCAACAGTGTGACACATCTTGGAAAACAGAACACTGTTAAAAGGGTGGATGCTGAAATATTCTGCTTGATTAGAAAATTTGCTAGGGACAGAAAATAACAACCAGGGAATGAACATTGATGAACAGCTGCTTGCTACTAGAAGTATTGCTTCCTTCTGTATGTGAGGGACCTTCACAGAGGGGCTCTTATCGCCATAAATTCTATTGATCTCTAGAAGACACTGTTACATAAGTTTAATCTATTTAGTGATTAACACATGTAACCAAACAGATACTTGTTCGGTGCTTCAGCAATAATTGCTGAAAGAAGACCTAGTGTCAGCATTACACTTTTGGCAGGGCTTATTTCATTCCAGTTATTTTTTAGCACATAAGCATCATCTCAGTTAAATCCTTGAAGTTGGATTTATCCCTGACCTTTATGAAAGTGTACAGAACGTCAAAACAATAAAAGCTCTCTGTTTCACTGAACTGTGTATATTTTACTTTAAGGCATGAACATTCTGAAAATCCTCGAAGTACATAAGTTAATAATAGCTTTCAGACTCCTGAGATAATTAGAATTTACAAATTTTCTAGAACTTATGAAAATACTGAATATAATCTTATTTTCTTCTTTTTTTTTAAGAGATGCTTAAGACACTAGGTTTCAAGTGCTGTGCATAACCTGTGGGTGCCTTGTACCTTTGTATATGTTGAAGAATTTCCTATAAGTTACTTAGTGGTAGAATATTCTAAACAACTCTCTTATTTTGTGCATTTTGTAAAATAATCATGGAACTGGATTCCACCATTGTGCCAGTTAACTCCATAATAATTCCTATGTACAGTGCTTCAGATTTAAATAACTTCAGATAAAACAGAAACTGCCTTTGGCTGATCTTGGTTGATACACAGAAGGAGTGTTCTCCTTCTGTGTATGCTATTAGAACTCCACCTTGGTGTGTATGAAAGCCAAAAGTTGGTAAGGTTGTCTATAGGTGACCTCTTACCTAACCATTATACCTATATATACCCTTTTCTATTTCATTTTATAAAGTCCTGTCTGAAGTACCTGAATGTTTTGATAATCAATGTGAATATTCAACCCTGTTTAATGCTTAACTAGTCTCAAAGGCATCCTGTAGCAGTATTCTACAACGTAATTGTGAATTTTAGACTTTAGAAAACCTATTTTCTAATACTTTTCAACAAAACAAAACCTATTTTCATGCCAGGGACAGTTTGAGTACAAATCTAGGCTATAAGTATTAGCAACAAGTTCACTACAGCACAGAGTTCAAAAACTTTGATGAAGTACATACAGCTCTGGTGTTCAATTGTGATCATGTAGCTGGTCTTGCAACAGAATGATACTAAATATCTTTCAAATAATATGAACTGTGATTATTTGCAGATATGTGCAGCTAGATGCAAAAATACACTCAGGATGGAGTTAAAACTGAGATGTTTTCTGTGTTCAAGTAGTATCTCCCAAATGACTGAAGTAATATTTCACTGAGAACCATGCCTCAAATTTAAATACTTTGTCATTTGGGAGTTATTATTTTAATAGATTAAAGCATGACAGTTTAAATATATCCTGAATTTAAACGTGGCAGGCTGAACAGTACTTAGGAATTCATGCAGGCTTGGAGTACTATCTGTTAATTGGAATTTTTAAAATGTCAGTGTTAAGTGTATAGAAGAGAAGTGACTGAAGAGCCTGATATTGTATGCTAATCACTGCATCCAAAGTTAGGAAGGTGTTAGCTGCAACTGTGGTTTTTCTTGAAGTACGATAATCTTCTACCTTGTAGCACCTTTTATCCCCTGTCATGTTTGTGTTTATTGAAAAATAAAGCTGGGTTTAATGCACAGTTGCCAATCCCAGGGACCAGTATAGCACCTATTTTGTAGATGTGCTAAGCATACTGACACGAACATGAGCTGAGTGTTCATGTTTTCAGTAAGAATTTGCTTATTCAAGCATGTTAGCAGCTGCATTTCCAAGAAACAAAGGGAGGGACTGAAGGCTACTTATCTAGAGGTGTCCAGAACAATTGTTTTCTTCCCGGATCCTGTAATGCGAGCTGGTAAGTCTGTTTTGGTCTCTCCCCAGAAACTGTACTTACTCTTTCATCCTGTTGGATTGGGGGGAAAACCAAAAGCCTCCTGCAGCTGGTTTAGCATTGCTGTCTCAGGGTTCATCTTGATCTCTGCAGAATCCAGCCTATAAAGTAGAACGCCAGCATGTTGTGTCTCAGACATCCTGCTGACATTACTCTGCTTATCTAATCATACTAATATTGACAAATGACTGTTTCTCCTTTATTGTGTGGTAGCCCCTGTTCTTTAGATACATACAATTCAGCTGCAGATGTCAATAGAATCTGAGCTTGTAACTTTCAGTCATGTCCTGACCATCCCCAGGGATCCCCTGGTGCATCAGGTCGTCAGCAGGTAAGAGGTCACTACTAGGCATGTTCCTACAAAATGTATTGTTTCATCAGTGTTTTTGAGATTCTGAGGTTGGATTTGAGCTAATTTTAGAACAACAGAAAATTTAAATTTAAAAGTGTGTTTGCAAGACTTGGGGAGAATACCTGAAATATTTGACTTTGATTTTGTAAATGTAAAAATTGTTTTCTGTAATGGTACAGTTCAAAATAAGGCTGCCTTGAAAAAGATCTCCAAATTGTTGAACTTCCCTTTTCTTACAAAATGAAGTTTAACTGATAAGAATATGTAGTGTAATTTTGCATTTAAAGGAAAACCTTTTTTTCCCCCAAAAATTGCTGAAAACCTGTACTTTTTCCAGAAGATGACTCTTTGGAGAGATCATTTGAGCAATGCGAGGCAATGTGATCAGTGTTCATATTCATGGTCAATATGAATGCTGCTCTCCTTTTAAGACCATTTATTTCTTCCTATCTCTCTGCACACATATCTGGGGTACTTTGAGTCATGACCCACAGCTGCTATAGGCTGCCTCAGCTCTGCAGCCTCTGTCTCACTTCATGCCACATGAAGCTGTAGCCCAACAGCTACTGGATTTCAAAGTTAGAAGCCCGTTTACCAACTGAAAATTAGAAATGGCTCTAAGCTAAAACTTCAGATTCAAAACAGCTTCAAGCTTTCTCAGTAACAATAGGATCTAAATCTTGACCCTACACTAACAAGGTGGATACAGATAGTGTTTCTAAAGTGTCAGTGGAATTTTATTAAGCTTAGTGTTCTAATGAGCAGCTATGAAGCTAATTTCACCTGTATATTTGCATTAAAGACAGTTCTTATCCTTGTGGTGGAAGATCCTTAAATGTCTCTATAACTGAAAATGTAAACAGTGAAGATTTCAATATAGTTATTTTATTACAGAGATTTTGTATTTAAAGATATTTGTTTAAACAATAATTAATCATAAGGAGCAAATGGATCACATTTCTTATCAGAAACAGTGTATTTTACAGTTTCACAGAGAGAGCTTATGAACTGGCTAGTGTAGGTTGTAGAACAAGTAATACCTCTTGCTGGTTAAAATCTTGCATAATGTTAACCTTTTGCAGGAGCCAAGCTGCTCAGGATAGTAAACAGTACACAAGGCTACCAACAGTGCAGCCTAAGAAGAGAAGCATATTATGATTGAATTACCATATCAGTGCATTATACCCCCCATATTTCAAGGTCCATATTATGCCCCTAGCTCTTGTAATTCACTATCAAACAAAATTGGAGAGTCAAAATATTTTGTAAAACTTGAGATCCTGCTTTTTCCTTTGAAAGTTTTACAGTTCCAGTATGAGATATTTTGTATCTCAAAGATTCCTTCTAATTCTCTAACTTCAGAAACTTTTCTACTAAAATATATATATACGGACATATTTCCAGTGCTATTCTATGTACCCAAACTTTCAAAAATGGTTCAAGATCTGCAGATTGATTAGATTTTCATATTAAGAAATTTAAGACAAACTGCATTTTTTTATTTGGCTGCTGTGGTTTCAAGTCTTTACAATATCCTTTGACTGTGTTTCTAGAGCTCTACTACCAGAATTCCTTTTCAGTGTTTACAAAAGCACAAAATGGTGAAGAACTGCAAGATTCCTGAGCTGGCAATATTGAAAATGGAGTATATATCTTAGCATGCTGTTAATCTGTAATTTATTTGACTGTGAGTTTCTGGAAGTTAAAGTAAAGTGGCTATGAGTGTTTAAGTCTACCTGAGAAAGTTAAAAGTGAGTAAATGGAACTTCTGAGAATTCACTCATCACAGTGAAGAGACATACTTAGAGAAAATATGTGAAAAAAGATTTCAGTCGTATCCCCTAAAAAGTCCATTGCTGTATGCCATTTCATTCAAGGGTGTTTACAGGATATATTTTTTTAATCCTATTTAAATAGTTAATCCAACTGAGAGTTGAGAGGAAAAAAAGGTGCAAATGTTAATAGAAGGAATGAGTGAGTCTGTTTTATCTGCCAAATGACAGAATAATATGATTTATATTATTCAATAGATTTATCTCAGTAGTTTGAGTGACAATAAAAAGAGAGGATTTTCTGACTTTGTGATAGGTAAATAATACATGTGATTACAAATTGTGCTAGCTTTAATGTAATTAGCTGCAGCTTCACTGAATTTCTTAAGAGAAACCCACTTCAGAGAGGATTTGGCCCTGTATAATATTGGAGAAGCTGATTATGTGTCATCTTACCCACTGCCAGTCACCATCTGGTGCACTGGCACTCTGGTTTAAATGTAACAAAACATCACACAGGTGTAAGCAAAGCAGGAACAAAACAACAGTGAATCAGGACCGTGAAGTACTGTTGAGAAATATTTGGTTTACTGTGTACAAACAGATTGTTCTTTCAATTTGAGAAAGAGAATTTGGCTCTGTTATTATTTGCCTAAAATTTATCACACTTGACAAGAAAGATTAGACTTTCTGATTAGGTCTGTATATCACAAGAACATACAAGAAATCTGGAGTTGTTCTTCTAGTGCTATACATAAAGTTTGAAAAGTACATGACCTCTGGTCTTATTGTTAGTATGCCCTTCTAGTTTTGGCAGGCTTTTTTTTTTTTTCTTTTAAACTACAGCAGTATGAATGCATCAGTCCTTGAGGAGAAATTTTCGTTGTCTCTCAGAAATAAAGCAGGATTTTCATTCTGCCAAGGATTAGCAACAGAGAATAAATCTTAATAGAATTAATTATTATTAATCATTAATTAAAGGATTTCCTTGAACTTTTGAGCATTATGCAAATATGGGCCTAAGAATGAATGCAAATATGAATTTAATTACATTAATTTAAATAATCCTTTCTATTTCTGGTACTGATAAAAAGGAAGTCTTAAAATAATCAATTTTAAGATTAACCCTTTGTCCCCACAAAACAAAACACTGACAAATCTTTTTAATGCAAAAGCAGCCTGTTTCGATTTACCTGTTATAACCAGTTTGCAGTTGTTTCCAGTTTATCTACTGGTCATATGGTACATTTCAAATCTAGACTTTTTAAAATTTCAGAATGCCTTCAGTAATCAACTGTTACTAGAACTGTGTTTAAGAATAAAAAGTAGAGGTGCAAGTTTTGCTACTGACATTGCTGCTGCCTAAAGAAGAATGTTGCAATTCCTTTAGAAGGAAGATGATTTCTCTGGAAGAGAGTCACAATGCACATGCAAGTGAAGAGGTGGGTAGGGTGGGGCATCTTCTGCCACAGCTGATGGTATAACCAGTACAGATGTGGACATCTGGAACAACCTGCAGCTAAATTGTGCCCAGGCTGTTTTACCTGCCACCAGCTAAAAGGGAAGCATGAAAGTATATTAGTTATTCAGGCTCTAATTCAGAGAGAGTGACTGGTTTTCAGTATTAGAGTTTGTGATTGTAACTTTCTCTAGATTTTTCCCCCCAGTAATGGGTTATGCTGCTGGTATGCTGATTCTGGTTTCAGACAATTTGGAATCTGGGACGGTGCTTCAGCTCACATAATTCAGCACAGTTCCACAGTGATCTAAATGAGAATCTGTCAAAAAAACTCCAAACAACCCTTTAAAATTATGTTGTCTCTGTCCACTGCAAGGATATGTAAGAATTTTGTAAAAGACAGTTACGGAATAACTTACTACTACCGATCTTTACTGAGACAGCGCTGCTGTCCTGTGGCATGAGGATTTTTATCTAAACCACTTGAATGATAGCCCCCCAAGAATATACCTGTAACCAGTTACAATTTTTTCTGTTCGTTGAAAAGCATACGTGAAATCACACGCTTTTTTTGTATGTTAATTCTTCCTAAAATCGTAGACTAGACACAAATCCATGTCTCAACCCGTGGGAGGGAGGGGGCCCGAGAGAAGCATGTTGCCTAACTGGCTGCCAACCGAACGACTCATTCCAAGGTCCAGAAGCCTCGGCTGCCGAGACAGTGTTGGTGTATGCGGCAGGGCCATACTTGAGTGCCTGCCTGGACCTGGACCTTGGCCTCGACTATCCCTTGTGGCGTTCCGCGGGTCAAGGCGACTGGGTGTGGGGAAGGGTATGATAGGGAAATGCGGGCAAGTTGATTGTATGTCTGGGAACACGCTGGGAAGCAATGATCCTGACGGTTGTGTGACACTTGGCTACTGGGCGGGGGCTGGTGGCAACCGGGAGTTGCAGCCTCCCCCTTTGCCCCCACGTGGGGCTATCTCGGACAGCCCCACGCCACCTTCTGTCGTGACACGTGGTCGCGGGGAGGCCCGCGGCTGCCCGCAGTCCCCGGGCGGTGCGGCTAAGCTGACATCTCGGTAAGCAGCCCCACACCGAGCAGCGGGAGAACTCCGGCCGCGGGTCAGCGGCACCCGTGCCGTCCGGAGCCGCGGCGGCTCGGCCGCGGTGCCGCCCTCCCAGTGTCCCCACTACGCCCCCCGGGGAGGGGCCGAGCGGGCGCCGCTCCCGCCCCGCAGAACCCGAGCGGCGTGGGCAGAGGCGAGGCCGGCGCGGCGGGGCTGGGACATCGGCGACACTCTCGCCGTCCCGCAGGGATGGAGACGCCGCTGCCACCCGCGGCGGCCGTGACGAGCTTTGCCGACGACGTGCTGCGCGTCTTCGGGGCCAACCACAGCCTGTCGGCAGGGCAGCTCTCAGTGCTGCTGCAGCAGCTGGGCGCTGCGCCGGCCCTGGGCTCGGCGCTGCCGCTCGATCACCTGCACCACAACCAGGTACCGCGGGGGCGGCGAGGACCGGGCTGGAAACGCACGTCCAGGAGCGAGTGCGTCGAGCCCGACGGGCAGCTCCGTAGATTCTTAAATCTCGCTTTCCCGTCGGGTTTCCTCATGTTGAAACCTTGAAAGAGGAAGGGAGGGAGCAGCTGTCTTCTGAGGCTCTGGGTCCGGGTTTCGGGCAGAGGGAGCGGTCTGCTGTCGGCGGGAGAAGCTGCTGTCCATCAGTGAGCGGCGGCAGCGCGCTGCCCTGAGATTAGCTGTCCCTCCTCGTTGTTCGGCTTTTAAACTGGCACTTTTCCTGGTTCAATAGCATCTGGACAACAGCTAAAAGTGTATGAGAGTCAGCTAGTATTTCTCTCTAGCAGCTGAATAGACAAATCTTCACGACTTGTTAAAGTTGTCACGAGACATCACAAACTCAAATGTACAGACAAGTCTGCTAGTGTAAAGAAACTTTTCCAGAAATGTTCATGTCTTTCATCTAAGTTGAGTGCAAAGTGTACACCCATCGATTAATCTACCAAAAGCGTTTTAAACTGATGTTTATTTTACTGACTGTCATTGGAATATTATTTTTCATTGAAATATTTTTATTCTGTTTAGTGTCTCTGTACAAAACTCAGATCTCATTGCTACTTTTAAGGTTTGTGTAATTTCACATATGTGTAGTGTCCTAGACCATGTTTGTTCCCTTGAATGAAGTGCCCCTTGAAGGGAATTTTGAGACTGATGATTTCCATGTGCTCAGAAATCAGGGACACAAAGTCAGTCAGAAAAATGAAAGAAAGCAGGAGTGACTATTTGCTCTAATTTGATTCCATTCCCTAAGAAATGGAAGAGAGATGGTTCTAGGACCTTGAGAATGGTTTTTTAACATTTGGAGTAGTAGCTTCTTTTTTTTTTTTTTTTTTTTTTTTTTTTTTTTTTTTTTGTGAAGGAGACAAATCTTAGATAAGCTCTGTTTGTTTTAGAAAGGTTTAATTGGGAGTTAACGCCACTGAAATCAATGTAGTATTCAGTATAAGCGTAGCAGTATTGGCGGGAGCCACTGCTTTCAAATCTCACAAATTGAACAGTGTTCCAACATAGTATATTAAAAACATAAACATACCCAGCCAGACATGCTAAGTACAAGTTTGTAGTGTTGAATATGGCTATGAAAAGGAGCTTTCTTTACAAGGGCATGGAAATGGGTAGATTCTTCAGTCCTTCAGGTTTTTCCTCTGCAAAAGCACGTAACTCTCGTACACAGGCTTTGGCACAGGCTACAGAGGAGAAAAAAAGTAATGCTCTTTCTTCTTGCTAAAAATACATGTTCCTCATAAGTAACTTGAAGTTTAACTGAAACAAATTTTTTTTTTACAGGCCTGTTTTATTTGTGTCCACATTGAATAATGTCTAGGGTACCATACTGAAATGTGTATGCCTTTTTGCTCTGTTACTTGTGTTCTTTCTTAAAATTGACCTTACAGCTGCTCCATCAGCTTGTACCATAAAATCAAGTGCTTTTTTCCCTCTTACCTTTTATCACTCAAATATGTTAGGTATGGCCATGACTTTGGGCAGGCGGTGCATGCAAATGCATACTCATAACAAGTAAATCCTATGTGATTATTTTTAAACACTGAGAGTCTTTATGCTTACAAGTTGATAATTTTGAATGTCTACTTGTTATGACAGAATACATGAGGTGACCTAATCTAAACACCCTAATCTAAATTTGGGTGTTGGAAGGTAGCAGAGACTAAGCTCTACTGATTCTCTACAAAGGAGAGTGAATACCTTTGGAGAATGATTCAAGTCTTTCTCAAGTAGACTGAATCCATCCAGACTGCACAAATATCTGACTGTAGGAAGACACAAGATTTATTTTAGACTTTAGGATCATAACTTCCATGTCCAGAGCTAATGGGAATACTTCCAGGCCTTTCTTTGAAGCAAGATAACACACCCCATTTCTTCAAGGAGTCCCTCATCCAAACCTAAAGGAATTTTTTGGTGGAGAGCTAATCTGTAAGGCACAAGTGATAACAGCACCTGACAGGAAGGAACAGTCTGTAAGTTTTGTCTCTGTGTTAGTTTTTAGTTTTAATGTTTCATTCATAACAATTTTGGTAAGCATATTAATCTCATGAGAAGATCCACATGAGATTTTTTGAGTACGCTTGGAATTTTAGATTGAACTCTTTCCATTTTCTTATGCTTTTGGTCTCTTTTTTTCTTTCATCATGCACTTTTGTAATTCTTTTTATTGTATGTTTCTATATTTTCTTTGCTCCTCAGTTTTTTCTGTTATCATCTTTTCTTAATATGTAAGCTAAGACTTTTTGTCAGAGAAATAAGTAGTGCCTGAGCAAACTCAAATACTAGTCACTGCTTCTTTTTCACATTTTACTGTGCAATTCCCACACATTTTAAACACACTGACAGGGGTAAAATTAGCAATTGCAGTCTAATAGATGATGGCTTGATTACTTGCTCTATATTTGACATTGTTAGAACAATGTAAAAACGTGAAACCATACTTGATCTTCTGTCATTGAATTAATTGTAATATGGTAGCCACACACATAAGTGTGTGACAAAGGAATAAATTAAAGTCTCAACATTTTTGGTTAAAAAATATATGGAAGATAAATGAGCATTGGAAAGAAAGCTTCTTAACAATCACCTTTATTTTATGCTTTGATGTAATCAGTAGGCGCTAAAATCATGTTCCTATTTTGTTCTTTGACTTTCTTAAATCTGTATTTGTGCAAGTCTATATGTTATATATGAATATAATGCATCTTATTTTTTAAACAAAACATTTGGACAATATGAAATTAAAAATTTTATTAATATTCATGATCAGATATAATTAATTTTCATCTTGGGATGAGTCAAAATCTAGGAACTTTAGTATTTCAGATAGACTAGAACCAGGATAATATCAGCCTTGTTTTTGTTTTTTTGGTAGTGTTTCGCTGATTACCACTTGTGCTTTTTGAAACAACAGAGACAGTGTATGACTTAGGGTCTTGATCCAACACCTAAAGCTGATGTTGCCTGACCAGTGAGGCTAAATAAATTTAGTTTTGCTACCCTGCACAGTTGCATTCAAGCAGCTTCATCTGGTTTGACTCTCTCATGGAGCCCTGCTCATTGAAGGAACAAACATCTTGCAGCATCTAGTTCTTACCTGTGCTGAGTGACAAAATGTGTCACTAAAGCAGTGTTATAGGATTTAATTTGTTACCAGTAAATTGAGGGAGACTTAGTTGTATGTCTCTATTTGGCCTTATCCAGGCTCAGACAAAGTTAACCCCCCCCCTCAAAACCAAACCAAAAAACTCCACAGACAGCAAACCCGCTGCTCAAATAGGTATTCACTGCATTCTGTCTTTGCTGTTGCTACTGTTGCTACAGTTGCTGTGCACTTCACAGTCCTATTGTGGGCTGGGCTGGTATTTAATCTGGCAACATCTAGAAAATGTAGTCCAGGATGCTGTTGGGTACTTTAGTACTTCATGTGTGGAATGCTACAGATAAAAGAGGTAGAGCAATGATAAGAACACAGCAGAAGATCAGAAAAGGGACTGATGCATTTAAAAGATGGTTGTTTCTTTCGCATTTTTTCCTTAATTTTTCCAGTTAAAGGAATCCTTTATTTGTCAGTCATTTCTGGGAGAGCCTTAGCAGGAAAAAAGCAAGCATATGTTTAAGGAACCTAGCTGATGCTTTAATTTTTTTTCTAAGTTTGAATATTTTATAATTGTATAAAGTCTACTGATTAAAGTCTGCCCTAATTTTGATTAAAGCATTTTTAAATGATTTCTTTTAGAGTTCAGGGATGATTAGTTATAGTTTTTTTACAATTGTTTACTAAACATTGGGTACCAGTCACATTACAGCCAGTCACCTCACCTAATCACTGTGAGAAGTCTTACTGAAGAGCAGGGGACAGACATAGCAGAAGACCTGGTAAGTCAGGTCGTCATTTTGAGTCACCTGTTCCATAAGGCTAAATTTTCTTTCTGCTGAGATCATCTGTCAGTCTTACAAAATAAATACTGTACATTTTTACAGCAGTGTGGCTGTGTTAATGTATTTATTTATCTATCCTCCAAAGATAAATGCAGAGTTTTGCAGTGTGCAAACGCACATTGCTCTAGTTCAAGTCTTCTAATAGATTCAATGTAATGCTTTAATTAATCCTTTAATTGTACTAGTGATCTCATGCAAGCTTGCTTTTTAGCTCTTGAATGTATGTAGGAGTTTACTGAGAGTATGAGGTGACTTATAACAATGAATCATTTATAAGAATCATTATCCTCTGGGTTTGTTCCTGATCAAAATAATAACAGTAATTAAATAAAATACTGTTTCTCAATTTCACATGAAAGACCCTTGTTGAATGGTGTTGAATGGTGTCACACTTATGTGTTTGTATGTAGACAAAGTTACAAGTCTCAGGTTTACTAATTCATGCTGTGTTTGATTTATTTTCTCTCTGTTTTCCTACCTACAACATTGTTTGGATTTTCGTGAACTAATATTAATACTAATGTATTGGTATTTTAAAATGCTAATAGTTCGTTCTGTATTTCTAGGAATAAGATAGTTAAAGGGGATTTCTCTTTGAAATAGTTATGTTAGAAATTCTCTGCTCTTACTGGCAGGAATGGCACCATACAGGAACTATTCCTGTAGACCACAACTATCCTCCTTCTGTTTCACTGTGGGCATATTAGCCATGTATTTTGCATTATTCCATAGTGCAGTGTTAACAATGAAATGATTAGGGACATAACCAGTTTAGAAAGCTCCAGAGCTTTGTATATTGGCCTGTCAAAGACTGTGTCTTCAGTTATGATTTCTTTATGTATTCCTTTGACTGAAATTAAATGGAGCAACATGTTTTAAGAAAAAAAATTAATTCTCTTATCAAGCTATATTTATTTTATATGTCATACTTCTTTGACATTAGCATTGACATTAAAAGATGAAATTACGTGTACTTTGCTTCTGTATATTTGAGTCTTCAGGGTTTCATGGCCTTAGCAAAATTTATACTTATGTTTAAGTTCAAGCATGTATTTGAGTGCTCTGCTAGACTGGGTCATTAAAGAGGAAGGATGGAAACATCCTGGATGAAATTTAGCTGAATTTGCTTGAATTGGTCTACATATTCTTTTCCTTTGAGCTAAATCAAAGTCACATTCAAGTGATTCGTGTGTGCTCTTCACCTTTTGGGCAGTATTATGAAATTATTTATTAGCAAGAGCAGTTGAAGTAAATGACTTGCAGTTGCTTTGGCTTATGTCTAGAAGGAAGTTGCTTTATAAATAGTAATGTTGAATTATTGGAGAAATGCTTTGGAATCTGAAGGCTACCAAAATTGAAAAGAGCAGGGAGTGACCATTTGCTTTCATTTTGCTAAGGCTTGCAGTGATCTACATTTGCAACTATGCTGAGATTTTCTGCAGGAAAAGTTATGCTGTAATTGATGTCTCCCATAGAAGGAAAACATTTGTCTCTTTTTGGTCTTGACAGCCTTGATATGTGTGTGTTGTGCAGCAATAAGCCAAATTGTTTTTGTTTACACCCAAAAAAGGAACACTTCTTCCTTATCATTATAGGAAATAATTAATGTGAATGAACAAAAAGTGTAAGATGAAAGACTTCAGTGGTTTGGAACATTTAATATAAAAACACTCCTTTTTTCTATAGATGTATATTTTATGGTATTTCTTGGTTTGTATTTTTTCTTTTTGATTGAAAGTGACAAGCAGGGGAACCAGCCCTGTCCCAGCCTGGTTTAGCACTGTCAAGCACATTTATTGTTGATCCATCGGACACTATTATGTCCTGAGCAAAATAAAGATCTTGAGTAGGAATTCATCTCATTGGAGTATGGGATAGCTCTACAAAACAATGTTTGCTCCTAACAGTTATTGCTGTCAGATGAATGACAAATGTTGAGCATTGCTAAAATTTAGACCTTTTGTAAACAGTTAATTTGGGGACATCAATAAGAAGCATTGTTGTGAAGTAGAAGTGGTCACGTGAATAAGCTATCATTTAAGTGCCAGTCATTTTCTGACATACTCTGTCACTGACATTTTGACTGTATCTAATCTGCTCTTACATGTAATTATTTCATAATTACTTGTGATTTTATTTACTTTGAAGCTATTTCTTCAAATAAATTCTGTGGTTTAACTGTTCTAATTCATAGGATGTAAGATTTGCAAATGTCTTTTTAAAGTGTGTTGTGTTGATTTCTGATTTATCTTCAAATACTTTGAATCACTTCTGCCTCACATTAAGCAATCACAGCATTTTCATGCACAGTGTACAAACACTGCGTAGACTTCCTTGAAAATGCACTACGGTATTTTCATGTAATTCTTGGATTTCTCAGTGTATAGCTTTTTGGGTTTGCATTAATATATTAAGTCAAAATCCCTTTTTGTTTCAGTGCTTGACTAGTGAAGAAATTTTTTCTTTGCATGGGATACCGAACAGCAGTCACATATCAAATTCCAGCTTCTCTACAATATGTCCTGCTGTTTTGCAACAGCTAATTTTTCACCCATGTGATCATCAGGAAAACTTTGTGGATGCGTCTAAACCACATTCTTTTCAAGGTTAGTTAATATTAATTATTGTTAATACTGCAACTGAAATGGGGTTTTCTTAAGGGAACAATAAGCATTTGTGTATACATAACAGGTCTTGTTTAAGAGGATAGAGTTGTAAAGTGGGAACAGAAAATGCTGTTTCAGGTTAGCAGGCTGTCTAAACAATCTCTTGACGGTGATCTGTTTGAAATATTTTAGGAAAGGTGAAAGAAGTGAGTAGCAAGTTACAGAATATAACTTGCCTTCTAAAAGAGGAGTCTTTCTGATATGTTTTATTTGAATAATGTTTTGTGCCATGAAACATAAGGATTCTTGCTAATAGCCAGTTAATAGGAGAGAAGATGGGAATGTAAAAGAAAAGTGTGTGCAGGTGATTTGCACTTGGAAATCAGACTTAGTGGGATCTGCACATATCAAAGAAATACAAGGTAAAATTACTTAGAGGGCTGCATTTGAGTGGAGTTATTTGCAGGTGGGAGTCATTACATGAAGGGAGCCAGTTTAAGTGAGGAAAAATACTCTTTTCAAATTCTAACTCCTGCTTTCATATCATCTTCTGTGATGACCCCTCCATGTGGAATATCATCACAAGGTTTAAGTAGCCTTAGTCTCCCTTCCTCCTACTTTTCTCATGATTATTTATGTATTTACTGTGCACAGAACCGAATAGTGCAGTAAAAGACATAGGACAGGGAAGATTCAGCTGGTTAATGATGTTGCTTCTTGCACCGATAACATCAAAGATACAATGACCTGTTTATTTGACTCAGTATTACAAATAATTTTACTGCTCCAAGGGAGTCAGCTGAATTAAGGTTAGGATATTGCGTGAGCTGGTGCCTGATGTCAGCATTTATGAGAAGATATAAGAAAGTGCTTTTTATAACTTTTAAATACTAGTATTAATAACATTCTGATTAATATAGGTGATCATATTCATTAAGAATTAGAGATTATTCCTAGAACTTAGCTGTGTCAGTGAAAGATTAGAATTCTGTTTGAGTAATCACTGAAACCATGGCACCAGTTTACTGTGGCTGTTCTAGATTGCTTGTATCAGATGATGACACGTATTCCCAAGAAGTCCTCTCTCTTTTTTTTTTTTTTTGTCAGGTGCTGTTTAAGTAGATTGTACATGGAATCCTTGACCTACAGTTAACCTCCTAGGCTATTTAGACCATCACTGTTGTTTTTCTTTTGTCCCAACAGCTCAGAAGCAATGTCCAGTAGCCAGATAAGAAAGACAGCCTTTTCCCTGCCCCTCCCTTGGCTGCAGCACAAGAAATCTGCAAGGCCCCCTGTTAGAGTATTTTAAAACACAAGTTTATGAGGTGGTGACACATAGTGGTACCTATTTTGAACAGAGATTCACAGGAAGGCCCAGTGCCAACTGCAGCTGTTGATTTAGGCACACTCCCATCCCATCACAAAATAAATCTCTATTGTGGCAGCATTGAGGCCAGGTGATTTCAATTACTGCCTATGAGGCAAAATCTTCTATGGATGTTTCCAGCTGTGCTTATGTAAATTTTCTCCCCGGGGACTCCCATTCACTTAACAATGTACTGTCTTCCCAAATAC
>VYZS01070868.1:88864-99309 GCA_013400695.1 Neodrepanis coruscans | reverse complement strand
TTTTTTGGTGTAGTCCCTACCTGTTTGGCTTCCAAATCTCCTCAGAGAAGAAGCTCTAATCCTGGGGAAGCTGCACTTTCTTTAGTGCCAATGCTAGTATGCCATAGATCAAGGCTGAAGTTTACTGGTTCTTTTTTTTTTTTTCCCAGAACTTTGTAAGTGAGAGAGACCTTATTTAAGACAAAGTCCTTAATGGTTTCCCTGCAAAAAAGAGTTGAAGTTTATGGTATAAGTTTGCACCGAAGCTCTTTCTTGATTAATGAGGAGGAGTTTGTAGCAAAAAAAGACTTCAAATCATATCAGAAATTTCCGCTCCCTTCTTCAGCAACAATGTTGAAAGTAGTCATAGTTTGCTGACTGCTCTAAAAGATAACTAGATAGCAGAGACAGGCATATTGTGTTCCCTTGAAGAAAAAGGAAGAACAGAAATTTGCTTTGTTCTTTAGATAAGACTGTTTCTATTCTCTGTCTTTTCTATAAAGTCTGGAGCTGTGTGTTGGGGGAAATGCCAGGGACTGATTAGTCTGTGACTCTGTGCTGGTATGAGGTCAAGTGTATCCAACCCTCCCTAATATATGTTCTGCTAGTGTTTACTCTTGAAAACCTTCAGGGATGATTTTCCAGTCTCCTTAGATAGTCTTAAGTCTGTGTTTCATCATTTGTGAATGAATGACTTGTGAGTGCCTTCAGAATTCACTTTTGTGTTCAAGCTGGGTGTTAGTTATTGCAAATTAAGCTAAAATTCTTGTTTTCCTGTTCCTAATGGCCATGAAAAATAATTGCTTGCTGTCTTATTTTAGTTTGAAAACTGATATTATATCTGCTTCTTGCATGATTTTTTTTTCCTAATCAAATATGGCAGTTGTTTGGCTTTTCTACTGCTTCAATTTTTTCCTTCTGAATTTCCTATATGAAATTTTTTTATGGTAGAAATGGGGTCTAACAGATCAGGGCAACTTTGCTGAGGTTTTATTAGAGTTGCAAACTGGATATATACACTTGTAATTACAGTATAATTACAGCTTCCATTCTGAATATCCACATATTATTTCACTNTTTTTTTTTTTTTTGGTGTAGTCCCTACCTGTTTGGCTTCCAAATCTCCTCAGAGAAGAAGCTCTAATCCTGGGGAAGCTGCACTTTCTTTAGTGCCAATGCTAGTATGCCATAGATCAAGGCTGAAGTTTACTGGTTCTTTTTTTTTTTTTCCCAGAACTTTGTAAGTGAGAGAGACCTTATTTAAGACAAAGTCCTTAATGGTTTCCCTGCAAAAAAGAGTTGAAGTTTATGGTATAAGTTTGCACCGAAGCTCTTTCTTGATTAATGAGGAGGAGTTTGTAGCAAAAAAAGACTTCAAATCATATCAGAAATTTCCGCTCCCTTCTTCAGCAACAATGTTGAAAGTAGTCATAGTTTGCTGACTGCTCTAAAAGATAACTAGATAGCAGAGACAGGCATATTGTGTTCCCTTGAAGAAAAAGGAAGAACAGAAATTTGCTTTGTTCTTTAGATAAGACTGTTTCTATTCTCTGTCTTTTCTATAAAGTCTGGAGCTGTGTGTTGGGGGAAATGCCAGGGACTGATTAGTCTGTGACTCTGTGCTGGTATGAGGTCAAGTGTATCCAACCCTCCCTAATATATGTTCTGCTAGTGTTTACTCTTGAAAACCTTCAGGGATGATTTTCCAGTCTCCTTAGATAGTCTTAAGTCTGTGTTTCATCATTTGTGAATGAATGACTTGTGAGTGCCTTCAGAATTCACTTTTGTGTTCAAGCTGGGTGTTAGTTATTGCAAATTAAGCTAAAATTCTTGTTTTCCTGTTCCTAATGGCCATGAAAAATAATTGCTTGCTGTCTTATTTTAGTTTGAAAACTGATATTATATCTGCTTCTTGCATGATTTTTTTTTCCTAATCAAATATGGCAGTTGTTTGGCTTTTCTACTGCTTCAATTTTTTCCTTCTGAATTTCCTATATGAAATTTTTTTATGGTAGAAATGGGGTCTAACAGATCAGGGCAACTTTGCTGAGGTTTTATTAGAGTTGCAAACTGGATATATACACTTGTAATTACAGTATAATTACAGCTTCCATTCTGAATATCCACATATTATTTCACTCGGTCCTTTCCAGAGCCCTCTTGCATACTCACCACTTGGTTTTCCTGTATTCCTTCTAAGGGTGAAGTAAAATTCACTGTAGTGTTCCTCTGGTTTAACATGAACACCTGCTCAGTCAAGAAGGCAGAAGGAGAGTTTGCTAAATGCTAAAGGGAAACTAAATTCCTTAGCAGCTTTCTGACTCCTGCATGAAGGTAAATAAACAAAAGTATGCTACACTTTTCTATGGGGTATAGGAGTGTGGAAGAGGTATGAACGCCAGTCAGACCATTATGGTCATCTATAAAATTTCACTCTGCATTTCCTACAAATATCTTTGTTCTCATAGGTGGAATAGGGCAGGAATATTTTATTTAATGCCAGATGTCTCTTTCTAAGGACTTCACATGTTTGATAATATCATGTTACCTGTGTGGATTTTTTGTTCAAATACTACTGTGGAAAAAAATGTAAGTTATGGAGTCCCCATAAGCCCTTGACTTTTGTTCAGCTACTTTGCACCTGCTTTCAATCCAATATCCTGTGCTCCTTATGAGTATTTGGTAGCAAACGTGTTGGCTTTTCCCCACCACAGGTATTTATCAAATCAGCCAAAAGGCCAAGAAATCCCCCACCATACTTTTGGTCAAGATTTATTATAAAGACTAAACATTTTGTTAAAGATACACCTCAACACATTCCAAGGGATGTCTGTTGAAAGGAAAGAAGATTGATTGAAATAATGCTCTTTAAGTGGCTGTCTCTTCAAAACAGTATCCCTTCTTTGTTCATCCTTGTGTCCCTGTAGCTGTGAACAGTGGCTGTAGCAAGAGCGGAATCACTGAAGAATTTTGGTTGTACTCCTACTTGTTGAACTGAATAAAATATTTCACTTATGCTGTGTGAGTGGAACAGCCAGTTTCTCTTCCGAGGAGAATAAGCACAAAGCTGAACTGAAATTACTCATTGCTTGTTGCATTTGCATTCAGCAGGAGTGCCTGTGCGTGGAGAGACAGTGTTGCTGAATCACTGATTGTGGTTTGCTTTCCTACAATAGTGGGAGGTGATGGGTATGAATAATGCTAAGGTCTAAATGTGTATGCTGTTGTTATTTTCGTGGATATGTGAGACCTTGCCATGTCAACAGCAATTCCTCCCTTCCCCCCTTCATCACCATCAGTCATTTCCAAAGCTATTTGCATGAGAATTTCTATGGGCACCTCTTACAACGCTTGGGATGACCTGCTAAAAGTAGGTCTCCTAGGCTTTCAATCATCTTGCCACACATAATAGCTAAATAATCTCGCCTGCCTGCAAGAAAATGACCTGCACACTGAAGGAAAGGGCAGATGAAGCTTCTTACTGTGTGTTAACTGGTTGGGTAAGCACACTGTGCAGAGCAACAGATCACACAAAACTATGAAACTAATCGCAAATTCCTGACGTGCAGACGCCATCCACTAAAGCGCTCGAGATATTAACTGGACTCATTGTGTTATGGAAGAGTCCATAGTGTCTATTCCCCTGGGGACTCCTCTGCATTAACCTGCTTTCAAACACATACTTCACAACTAATTAATTAAATTAGATGTGTTATTAGGTCTTGGACATTAGATAGCAGCACCTGAGAGCTAAACTAAAGGTTGGCTGCAGAAATCTTGTCTGAGGGTCATTTGGTAGCACAACAAATGGTAATGTGGAAGATGCTGGTTTCAGAAGGGTAACATCAGAGAGTGTCATGCTAGTCAAGGATTTGTAGCTCTTATTTTTGCAGAAGTGGAAAAGGCCAGTCTTTTGTAACTATTTCACCACAGATATCAATGGGAAAGCAGAATTGTGGCGTTTGTTGTAAAGGTGTTTTTACTTAGAGGTGCTGTGAGTGCAGCTGTTCCTGGCAACTAGAATGGCTTGGCATTAAGGTAGTCGAAGTTCCATTCACGTAAAGAGTGTGTGTGTGTGGGAAACCTATGAAAAGCAGTTGTAGGAACTACTGTTTGGAGGAGTGTTTCCAAGTTGATTAATATGCAACATAATTAATACTCTCCTTGTGTTGAAGCATTTACTTGTGATTATATAATAAATATAGTCTTACTGGGACTGTGTGTAGTGTTATCTCAGGAGGACTACTGCATACCATGCAGCAAAGAAGCTGAGTATGAGCTGATAGTTTTATATACTGCCCTTATCAAACTTTCCAGGCATTGCCCAGTGCAACCCAGTACATAGCATAACAAGTTAAGAGCAGTAGCAATTACATTTTTTCCACTTTTAATTGTTGGTTAATGAGTTCTTAGAAGTTTTTAGTCAGTGCAGTGTTCTCCTGGTCATTTTCTGGTAGAGCAGTGAAAATCAACAAAGCTTATTTTTCAAAGTGTTCATTTGAACATGTCCTTGGTAGTCTTGAAATAGTGTGAGGATCTTCCAGAGCATTGTTGTCTGAACACAAATGATAATGTGATGCATAGATAAAGAAAAGGAGTTGAACAATCAATTTTACTTTTTCTAGAAAAATGTACTCTAGATGTCCTCATGGAGGAGCCTTTACAATTACAGAAGAGAGGGAAAAGGCAGACTCCTGAACTTTGTGGTTATGAAGCCTGCTGTCCCTACACCCTCTGGTATTAAGTTTTTCCAGGTTCTGGATGTTGACCCCTTTCTTCTGACACACTTTTTTTCTGCTGTTTTTTCTGAGATTTTTTTTTCTTGACACAGTTTTGGCCAGGTCTGTTAGCTGATATAGGTGTTATTTTTCCCCCCCTCTCCTAGCCCACCTATCTAGTTTAAAATTCTCTAAAAATGTTTTAAACTTATCAGGAACCAAATTGACTTTTCTAGAGTTCTTGTGCTGCTTGTAGAGAAGCATTTTGTTTCTGTGACTTGGGAAATGTTTAGTAAATTGCTTACTCATGTCCGTTTAGGCTCTGTAAGTGTTCTTTTAAGGGGTTTACTAGTGTATTTGGTCATCAGTGTCATCAGTCTTAGTCCCTCTTGTTATTCACATCAGAAATAACAAACAGATCTCAGTAACCAATGTATTTCAAGAATGCTACAAATTTTCAAGTTCGCCATCTTCTGCCGTGTTTGCTACTGCTCATCCCCACAGTCTTTTTGAAAATTAAAGAATTGGGTTAGGCTACATGTGCTCTACCTTACTTGGTTTTTCTAGATATACTGGTGTTATGTCTGTTAGCATCCCTTTCCTTGTGGTCAGAACATAAACTTCATATCTCAAATTCAAGTGTGTGTTTTGTCTGTCTGTTTGAAAGTATTATTTTTAGCCAACAGGGAGTAGCAATGTGTGAAATTGTTAATTCTAGAAGTAGCTGTGATAAAGATTAGAATGAATTTACAAAGCTTCCCAACAAGCAAGGCTCAGTCCTTGCTTCTTTTTGAAATTCTTCAAAGGACTTATGGAGGATTTATGGAGAAAAATAATGGAAGAGTAGATGTGTTCTTTATAATTTTGTAAACAAGAAAACAGTTCCTATATTGTAAATATAACTTTTATGGTAGAAAGGGGAGAAAAAAGGAGAAAATTGCATCAAGAGATGAAGAATAAGCAGTGAGTAGTAAAACCTGATATTCTTTATCAGCCAGCAAATAGTTTTTTCTTCTGGTCATCTTTAAAGATGACTATATTGTTCTGAAAGTACTGGAAATGCACCCTACTATTTTTTTCTTGTTAAATGAGGATATTGAAAAAGAATTAAACAAAACAGGGATTTTTCTGTTTCATAGATATTCTACTGTTTAATGTATAATTTCGATCTAGAGACAATGCCTAGATGGTATGACAATAGGAAAGCATGAAGGACTTTTATGCTTTTCTGCTTTGAGAATGTTCTTTTCTGAATTCTGACAGAATAAGGTAAAAATAAAGGATTTTTTAAATTATTTTTTTAACTTACTTCATGGTGGAAAAAAGGTGTTTAATCGGCAAAAAACTGACAGAAAAAAACTCCCCTACTGATTCGATTTTATAGCCCAAAGGAACTAAATCGAGTGCTGAATATTTTGCGGACTGTGATTTTTCTCTGTACCTTTTCTATGGAGATTTTTCATTCCTCTGCTTGTATGGTAGAAATGGTGCATCCATTTTACAGTTCAAGACCAAATGTATGTTTTTGCAAATATGGTATTAGTATGCAAGTGGTTTTCATTACCTAAGTTATCAAAATCTACCTGAAGTGATGAACAAAGTTAATTCTAGTCAGAACTTTTCAGGCTTTACATTTCTCTGTTTTCTCAGTTTTCTTTCATTTGAAAGACTGGGTGTGTGCAAGGGTCCTTCTAGGACTCTGTGCTTTATCCCCGGTCTGACTGTTGAGAGAGATTCGGCAGACAGTGTAATATAGGATTTGTTCTGGGAAAAAGCACAGCCTTCCTTTGTGGCTGGAGGAAACAATTCCTATTTCTTTCGGTATTTAACATGCAGATTGCATATCAAATATGATAAGATTGCAGAGCTTTAATAATCATAAGAGTTGATAATGTTAAGGTTTCTTGGTTTTTTGTCATGCAGTGAAAGCCTGAGTTCTGCAGGTGCAATTTGTCCCTAGTAGAGGACTGGTGATCTTTAAAGAAACTGGTGTGTGCCAACTTCATCTACACGGGACTAAAACAGTGCAAGGCTGACATGGTTGTTCTGAGGAGCAAAAGAAAGCTCATGCTTTCACTACTTATACCTCTTAATGGTTAAATAAAGGAATTTGAATCTGTGATATTAATTAAAATTATAATTATAATTAAAAAGTATAATGATATTTCTAAAATTAGCTCATGTGGCAAATCAGAAATATGAAAAAGTGATTTCCAAGTCAGTCTTTTAAAGAGAGAGTAGAGAGCATTTTAGGAAATGCCTAGAAGCTTGCATTTCTGCCATCAATGTTCCCGTGATCCTGCAGTTAAATAACATGCTCAGCTTTTTACTCAAAGCCTTTTGCCAGAACAAAAGTTGAATGTATTGTGAAAATAAAAATACCAATGTAGCTTTAATTTTCACATAGATATAATCCCTTGCAGTTTTTCTGAGGAACTTCAGTTTGTTCAGGATGTACAAACCTTATCTCTTTAACTGATAAAATGTTACTTTTTTTTGTCTTTCAGAAGTGTGGTTATGTCTAACATGAAGTGAATCAAATGCAGAAAAATGATTAAATTAGGCTAAGTAATTTGAAAGAAAATGATGCATTACAAATAGTGTTGAAAATATCTATCCAGAGCATTTGGATGCAGATGTTAACAGATATGGAGACTTAAACATTTAAGGATTCCTGTTGGAACCCATTCTCAGTCTTTGACTTGTAGAAGCCTTTATTGTCTATAAATGCATTAATTTGTGTACTTTAAACTAGACTAAAGAGAAAGAACACTGTTAACAAGCAGGCTAAACTTTCTGAAAGTCCAATAAAAAAACTTCTAAGCCTTTAAAACAAACAAACAAACAAACAACAATTAAAAACTGTATGTGAGAACTCTTGGAATATTTTTGTTTTTCTAGAAAATCTACTTTTGCTAGTGAATGTTTTCACTTACTAAGAATGATCTGAATATTTCCAGTTTTCTGAGAGGTAGTTGGTCTTTTTCATCTCCTAGAAGAGCCTTGTAAGTTCTCTTTTGTTTTTACTAAATATTCTGTCTTTTAAAGTAAGTTCCAGAAATATTTAAACCACTGCTCTCTTTCTCAATTAAATGTCTCCTTGTGTCACAAAATATGTATTTTTCTCTGTACCTATGGCTTTGAGCATGCTTTTATTTTTTCAAACTTCCCTTCAAAAAACCTCATAAAATCATAAAACTAGAACTAATTATTTTAAAATCAAAACTAAGTGAAAGCTAAAATGTTCTTATAGATGTTGTGAAAATAAATTTTTACTCTGCAAAAACCTCCAGTTTTAGGATTTGCAATAAAATGTTATCAAGAAGATATTCAAGGATGCTTTCAAGGACTCATCATGAGTTGATGTCCAAACTGGAAGTTACTTTGTCCTGGTTTAGGACAATATTAGGTTTATCAATGGACAAGAGACATATAGGGAAGGCAACAATTTATTAAATATAGATATATGGGGGAAATGGATGGGTGTAATTGCTCTATTATGGCCAGCAGAGGGCGCACACACCCCCCTACAAAAACCACGTGTAACTCGAGAAGGGAAGGGGAAGGGAAATAGAGCGACACCGTACCCCCGGACAAAACAACCCCACCCCCTACACAAACCACGTGCAACTCGGGAAGGGAAGGGNGGAGAGGAGTTATTTTTTTTCCTTTGTCTTCCCCTTCGGTTTAAGCCAAACCATTACATACTTGCCCTAAAAAAACTCCTCCAATAACTGTAATACTGTAATAAAAATTAAAAAACCCTGTAATAAATACATTGCAATACAGTAGATAAGCCTATCTTATTTTAAAATAATGGTTGTTCCAGCTATACGGACGCTCAGGACTTGGTGACCTAGTCCTACATTTTAAAATTAGGGGTAGTATGGTTTGTTACCTTTTTTTTTCTCCCCCCTAAATATTGCTAGTAATAATATTTCAACACCTCTCTTATGGTTCCCTTTCAAATCTCTTGTGCCTCATGTAGATATATAATACAATAGCAGACTAGCTATGTCCTGAAGGACTGTTTTCTTTTGGTAAAGCTTTGGAACTGGGATGAAGTTGGGCTCTTTTGAAGAGTAACACCTGAAAGGAAAATGCATAATGGATGTCCTGTGGTTAGCGTATATTTCTTGTGATGAATTGTCTAAGAAGGTGGTAAATTGTAGTCAAAAGCTTGATGCCAAAGGACCATGCTTATAGATAGGAGTAAAGTGATCCGATCCTTAAAAACAAAAATAAATAAAAGAAGGATCTCTATTGTTGTTGAGATTTTTTTTTTTAAAGGCTTTGAAGGAAAAAGAGCTTCTCTTGAATATCCTCTGGCATCTAAAACCTAACTCCAGCTTTGTATGTCTTTTCCCAAACATGCTGAAGAACAAGGATGTTTGTTTTGAAATAATCTTGCCATGACTTTAAAAATCATTTTCATTCAATTTCAGCTACTGAGGTTATGTGCCATTTTTATCCACTTACTATAATGTCATCTCATCAGTCTCTTGATGCATAAAAATCAAAGGTCAGGTTAGGTCTCTCCCTTCCTTGGTGTTCAATCATCAAGTTGATATGGACTCGTTATTAAATTGTTTTATGAAAGAAAAGTGGAAAGCAAGTAAATACAACAAAATAAAATCTATTATCCCAGAGGTGTAGTTTGTATTTCCCTTCTCCCCTTGTAGTGCAAAATGGAAGTATGCCTGTGATGAGACACAACAACAAAATACCCCCAGCTTGGTTCTCCTGTGTCAAAGGAACAAAAATAGGGGAAAGTCTGCTAAAGTAAATAACTTGGACTGTGGCAGCAGAACTTGAAAGACTGGACCTGCCTAATGACAGTCTGCAAGTCCTTGCTGAATGAATTTTTACAAAGTGTTAATGAAGACAAACAGTCTATTTAGGTGTGCTGGAAAGCTCCCATTCAACTAGCAGCTGGCATGAATGTTGTCAGTCAGAAGACACAAGCAGATGACAAATAACTGAATAAGTGGAAAAAATGAGATGACAATGAGCTGATTTCTCATTAACACTTCTTTTCTTCTTCTTTAGATATTATAAACACATTATTCAGGTTTGGTTGTATGGGCCTCCTACATGCCAGTAAGTCACTACTGAAGCAGTGTGCAGATGGGAAGCTGCTGGTGGGTGTGATGACAGTCCCCCTCTGCTGGAGCAGAGAACTTTTCACCCTGAGGTGTTCACAACTCTCTGTGCTCCTGAAGTAACTTATGTGCATTTTTCTTGTGCACAAGAAAAACAAATTCTATGTAAACAGCATCTGTGAAGTACTAACACACTTTTCTTGCTCTGATTATAAAAACCCCGCCATTCTAATGAAAGCTAGAGGAAGGATTACTGTCAATGGTAGAGCTGGCTGAATAGTTTAAAGTGTATTATCAAAGTAGAACAACCTATTTTTTTTTTTGTCAGTCATCACAGATTTTACATGTTCTTTTTCTTAGCATAATGGAAACTATTAAATAGCTGTGAATTAAAAGAAATGAAAAATGTTGCAAAAGTGTCTGGAGAGGCCTTCTGCTATATACCAGCAGTATAAATGGCCTTTGTTGTGGTTTGGAAAAATAAAACCGTTCCCCCCCCCATTCCCCGCCGGGATTGTCCCGCGGTCCCGGGGCTGTCGCGCCCGTGGGGACCGCGTTGGGAGTGGAGCCGCCGGCGGGGCGGTGCTGGGGCTGCCCCGTGCTCGCACGGAACGCGCCAGGATCCGCCGGGGCTGCGGGCGATGGC